>VXAU01005470.1:1163682-1177726 GCA_013399695.1 Formicarius rufipectus | reverse complement strand
GAGGAGGGAGGAAAAGTCTCTGCTGGAATACTTTCGGAAGGCTGCGACTTTGCCAGGAGGGGTTTTAGCGTCGGATCTTTTGTCTTGGGGCCTACGGGCTGCGTGCCCCGGGGTGTCTGGCAGCTCTCCCGGGAAGAGCCTCCGCGGAAAGCCCTGGGGAGTCCTGGGTTGCGCCGCGGGCAGCAGCGTCCCGGCTCCGCTGCCAGAGCCCAGCTGGGACTCCTGCAGGCTCGCCTGGTTCCCCTTTCCCGCAGCAGGAGTCGGGGGGTTCGGGCTGAGCCCTGCCCTCCAGAGCCGCGTCCTGCCCACGCCGCCCCTTCGAGTGGTGAGAGTGACAGTGGCCCTGCCGGGGGAGTGTGTGTGGAGGGAGTGTGTGCCCCTCGGTAGCCGCGGTGCTCCCCTCCACTGGCCATCCTGTAAAGAGAACCTGGGGACACCTCCGGTAGCCAGGGCACTACTTTCCAGCTGACCCCCTTCCCCGTGCTCGGCGGCCAAGCACGTGCGCTCCGGATCCCCCCGGCAACTCCCGGCGCTGCCTTCCCCCGGGACACCGGGGAGTGCCACATCCTTCGCGGGCTCCTGCGAGCGGCTCGGCGTGAGGAGAGTCCGCACTTTGCTTTTTTCATCACCCCTTTCCTTAACCTCCCCGGCCCACTTCGGGCCGAGCCGGTGTGAGTGTGTGTGAGACAGGGTTATCGCCAGCCCGAGTCATTATTCCCAGGCCGGCTGCCGCGGGAGCCTCTCCCAGGTGGAGCCGGTGAGGGAGGCCGATACCCGGGAAGACAAAGGCTGGAACCCGGGCTGCGACCGGAGCCCTGCGGCGCGGACAAGTGCGGGCTCGGCCGGCCCCGGCTCGGCCCCCCCGCCAGCAGCGGGGCTCTGCCGGGGCCGCGGGGCGCTGCCACCGCCACGGGGAGCCCGGGCTAGGTTTTCCGAGTTACATTTGTTGCATTTCCGAGTTGTATTTTCAGTTATACTGAGTCTACTTTTAGGCGATTGTTTTCCCTTTCCACTTGTTTGTCTCCTGCTAGCCTCGTAAACTGCCTCATGATTTATTACCTAGGCTAAGTGCTTAATTTGTGAATATGAAACAGATTAAAAGGAGATCGGCGTATTTTAGCAGGCAGGCCAGAGCAAAGCCCGGCAGCTGTTTCGAGTTTGTAGGCATCTCCAACCTCGTGTTAAGCAGCCCAGCCTGCTAGCGATCAGTGGGGCATCCCCGGGCTCTCTCCGACAGGCCCACCGCCGCCGGCTCCCCGTGAGCACGGCTGGCGCGGACACCGGCCACGGGATGGCCACTTTGGGCTTTTTTGGGGGAGACAAACACACTACTGATGCCGCCCGTCAAAGCAACACCCGTGACTCTGGGATTCAGGATCCACTGCGTCGCCGCCACGGGCAGGCTCTGCCGGCGGAGGGCCCAGCAGGCATGCAGGGGGTTAACGACGACTCTGCCCTCTCCTTCAAAGGACTCACTCGAGATAGAGTAAATACGGTCGGGGCGGGGGGGGATGTGTGTGCGTGTGTGCCGCTCAGGCCACATGATGCAAAAGTAAGACAAGCACACTCCAGAGAACAAAGGCTTCCTACCCCCTTCCTCCTCCTCCCCCCAAAATCTGTCTTAATTCTGGAAGTAAACTTGAGCAGCTATAAAACAAAGGCGAACAATGAAAGTTATAGCCAAGGAACAATCAAAATAAATACCTTTGATGCAGTCCAAGCACGCACTCGGTATTTTCTGGAGCTCCCCGCTACCCTCAGCCAGGCAGGGCATCGAAGGCTTTCTCCAGGACAGGAGTGATGTGCACCACCCGGGTTGTGGCTCGGGCTATTGTAGGTCACCTTCCACAGCCGGGGAAACACCCGCTGCCCAGGGCCAGCACCCCCCCGTAGCCCTTTGGGAGGCAGACAGGGCTGGACCAGGCTGTGCCGTCGGGGCTGGGAGCAGCAGCAGCGGGATGGGCCTATGTCGTCCTGAGGCATCCGGGTGAGAAGGGTCCTCAAGGAAGCCCTTCAACATAGCATGGGCCTGGGAGCAGCGTCTGGCTCAGTTATGAGCTGTGCCCCTGCCCTAATATGAGCCAGACAGGGTGGTTTGCTCCCCAAGCCGGTGGTGGCCCCAGCCCCAGGTCATGTAAGTGACACCTCCCAGTCCGTGCTCCCCTGCTCCCAGCTGCCCTGCATTTGCAGGGCAGATCAGCTGCCTTCATGCTTGTCACCACCACACTGGAGCAATTCCCAGCCCCGATGTCCCTCAAAGCCTGCTTTCTCCCTCTGCCACCCGCTCCCTTGGCCCTTGGAGGAGGTTTTAACGCATCAGAGATGGCAGAGGAAGTGAAGGGGCACAGCAGCAAGCCAGCTGCCTGTGCAGCACAGCAGACAGTAAGGTCTGATGAGTACAAAGTACTGCTGCTAAGCTCAAAAGTCAGAGAGAGTAAAAAATCTATAACCTGCCCTGTACCTCTGAGTGCTGCTTAAGAAGCAGAAGCCAGAGTACTGTGCTACTCCTGCTGGAGCACAGCAGAGAGGGCTGGCTAGGAGGTAAATGATTCATGTGCCCTTTTTGCACCAGAGCAGTGGCTTTAGTGTTGCAGATGTGGCTGGTGTTGGAGCAGTGAAAGGAGCAGGAGATGGGGACTGACTCTGGGCAGAGCATGTGGACAAGGTGTGGTGTGGCACATGTCTGGGCAGGTTAAGCTCTGGTCTGCCTGGGAGTGGCATTCAGAAAGATCCCTCTGTGTGTGCATGCATGAGGATGTCAGAATAACCCTTGGCTGGAGAATAGTCAACATAAACTGTGGTTGGGAAGAAGTCCTGTAGGTATGTGTGAGGGCTTGCGGAAACCCCTTGCCATGGCAAGGAAGCACTTGAAAAAAGTGTGCAAGAACAAGACGACAGCAGATACATATGTCAGTGCAACTGTTTCAGGTTGGCTTGAGACAAGGTCCTTCTGTATTTGGGGCAAGGTTTGTGGCAAACCAATACTAGAACTGATTTTCCAAGGGCCTGATGGGGTTTGGGTGTAGTTGCTTGGTCTCTGCTTTGTGATGGAAGAGGTACTAAATAGATATTATATGCTAGCAGTGTTTCTAGCCAAGGACCTTTTTGTTCACTGTCTGAAGGTAGGACTGAAACTTTTGAGCAACCTGAAGAACAGCAGGCAAAAACCATCCCAGGGTCTCCACACCTCCCTGTAGGTTCTGCACAGGGCAGTTTTCTGACTAGGTATATCCAGCAGTTTAGAAAGGAGAGAAAAACACAGGCTTGTGTCATGATGGTTACACACATTACTTTTCAAGTACTATGCACAACAAGAAGCTATAAAACAAGACAGTAGCAATGGAAAAGGAAAACAATCCTTTCCAACTTGTTGGCTTGGCCCTTGCAGTCATCCCTAGCTCAGGGAGGACCAAGGTCACGGTGTTAAGCCTTGGTTATGCTGCTCAAATTCACCATGCTAAAAGTCACCTGGTCTTTTGAGCACTCTCCTAAAGCACTGCAAGGCCCCATAGAAAGTGGTTCATGTGTACTTAAAACTATGTGGATTTGCTTCCAACTGTTCATAACACCAGTTTCAGCCTGATTGTGTCTGGCATTCACTGAATTAATGCCTAGATGGATCTCAGTCCCAATGACTCAGACTAAAGTGGTTCAGATAGTCCTCCTGCTGCTGTTCTTCACTGGCCCAACGGTGTTTTAAAATCTCTTCGGAAGTACTATTACCTGGTGATGGCTAAGCTTCAGAAACAAAAAGTGGGGAACAGTACCAAAGCAGAATGGGCAAACACCAATGGCTTGGAGAAGTTGGCTGGATCACCAAAAGGTATGACAGCACAGGTGCTCCCCAGGCCTCTCCTTTATCCTCAGCCCTTTGCTGCCAGCAGTAGTAGGCTGCAGGCACCCCATCCCCACCAGCCTGCAGGCCTTCTTGCAGCCAGGCTTACATCTTTGACAGTTTCTCAAGTCACAATATCTCTCTTTTTAACCACTTCCTAATATCTTGCCACCTTCAGAACACTCCTGAGAAGGGGAAAAACAATTTCTAAAGTCCTGTCACCAAAAATTCTTAAAGACTCCTACATGACCACCTAAATGACATCTTCATGTTCTTATAAACTGTTTATGCTGTCTGTCTGGGCTCTGTTTTTTTTGTAAGGTCTTTGAGGTAGACTGCCTTGCATCTTCTAATGTACTGCTCCTATCATCTAAACACAAAACAGCAGGGAAAAGTTTTGGACTAGGGTAAGGCTCAGGATATGCAGAGATAAACAGGGGGATCGACATATGCTAAATTTCAGTCATATTTTATCTTTTCAGGTTCACAAATATCATGTTACCTGCCAACAGCTTTAGTGTGCTGGACACTCTGTAGGCACAGAAGGCAGATGGCTCCTGCCTGCCCAAAAAATGGAAGCAAACCCATAAAATCTACAGTGGGAGATGACCATGAGAGCAATGCTGGTGGTACAGGAAGGCAGGTGAGCTCCTGGACTTAGTCATGGGCTCCTTTGCTGTAGCTCTCCAAGGCCACCACTCCCAAACTCTGTGTCCTGCAGTTAGAAGGGAACAGTATGTATTTGTATGTGTGTGTTCATGTGAATGTAATTGCATTTCTACATAATGTGGATTACCTTTCTTTTGGCAGCAAATCTGTTCAGGGGATTTAGACAAAAAGATAAATCCTGCAGCCATTCCTTCCCTGGGAAAGGGAATGTCTTCTGTCACTTTTTCTGGTCCTTTTTCTGAATGGTCCCCAAACATGCTTTTTCCTAGCTCAGCATCTGATATCACTGAGAGCCTGCCCACTCTCAGCATGACACATTCCCACATGGGAAACAAGGGGAAAATGCATGGAACAAGGCACAGCAGGTGAGGTGTTTCTTGGATGACTGGGAGGAGAAAGGAACTGGGATGTAGGGCATAGAAGTAACTCCAACAGCATTGCCCTAAGTGGAACTAATGTGATGGTTACACTTCCACAGCTTCCCAGGAAGCCCTCCTGGCAGGGAGATCAGGTGTGCTGTAGGTGTGGGACACCTAACTGGCTCCCTTCTTCTGAACCATGGTAAAGCTGCCTGGTTTTACAAAGTGTGAAGGCAACCTTGTCGGGAAAGAGAGTTCCATTGATTTAAATGCAAAATTACTCCCCTGCAGTTCTAATTTCCCAGGCGAGGGCCATGCAGGCTCTGAAAACATGAAAGTTGTTGATGTATTGGTTCAATTAATTTTTAAAACAAGTTTGAATGCCATTTGTTTCAAATTTGATAGGAAAGCACTGTAGATTTTTGCAAGCAAAGACTGAGGTGAGCATGGATGGGGAGTGTATTTCACATAGTCTTGAAAATAGGGGTTAAATGTTGCATTCATTTAGCACCAGGCCTCTGTGCAGGGGTGAGTGAGACCCACGGTGAAAGAAAAAGACCTGAACGTCTGTATTTGCTAAGTGGCACCCGGCAGCAGTCAGCCAGCTCTCAGAGAAGAGCAGACAAGCGGGTGGGAGGCCCAGCAGAGGCTACTGAGTCCCTGGTGCTTTTAACAGGAAATAATAGCTTGTGGGGGAACCCATTCTGGTGGCCTTGGCTCCCGTGACCCCCCTCTGATGTATGATATTTAAACAAGGAAATGTCAATATTGGTTTTCCACATACAGCCTCGTTCTGCTCTCCATGAAAACTAATGACAAACCCCTTAGAGGGCTGCAGGAGAGCAGACCCCAAAACAGTCGCTCAGACCCAAATACTGTTGGCTGCAGCAGCCTGGAAGGAAGGAAGGAAGTACAGGTTGTCATGAGCGGCTGGGCAACTTGTGCTTGCAGGTAAATTAGACAGAAGAGAAGCAATCCCTTCCTGCGGTATGCAGTGCCTCAAAGCTGCAGATCTGATGGTTTGAATGATTATTGCTTTTTAAAATTATAAATTGTTTCTGTACAGTGAGGATAATATGCTCCTTACTAGAATTAACTGAAACTCAAGGGTGTTTTGTTATAACAAAGGTGATTTCTCTGTGTTTGCTTTTTCATGGTCGGGTCTAAAAGAGAATTTGATTTGAACCTGATGGCTATCTAGCAGTGGGTTTGGCAAGGGGTAATGTCCATTGTACAATAAGATACCCGAAAACTGAGCCATCAGATGTGCCTTCTGATATATGTGTCCTCTGAGGTAGGAAAGTGTAAGTCAGAGGAAGAGAGGGCAAGTGTGTCTGACTCAATGTAAAAAGAGGGCATGTGGAAAGTATAAATGAAGGAAGAGTTGCTAGTAGTAGGACATGAAGGCTGTGCTATGTGTCATGGGACAAATAATTTAATCTCATGGATAATTTAAGCTTAAAGAGGCAGTTGTGGTGCAACTGCATGGTGCAGAACATGAGGTGGGGCATAAGCATAAAAGAAACTTAACCCCTGATCCTGTGCTGCTATCTTGGTGTTGATTTGTGCAGGCTGGGCCTCGACAGGTGTTGCAGTAGCAGCTTCAAGGTCTTCTAACATAATGGGAACTTCATCATAGTTCACCTCAGGGTAAAAAATGTAGTTACACAAGCTTTATGCTCTGGCACCACATCCCCAGAGGCAGTAGCAGAATAAGTGGTGTGCAAGTACCTTAAGCAGCTTTGTATAAATGGAGAATCACTCCTATATGGGGACCAGCTTTTCTGGGCAGGTCATAGCTGCTTTCCCACCAGAAGGTGTCTATGGTGCAGGTCTACTAAGCTCACTAGGCCTCCAGCATGTGCCATGACCTCTGTTAGAGCAGAGATCTCAGTAGAAACAGCTTGGGGAACTGAATGAGCTAGAAGATGCCATATGCCAGTCTCATTTGGTTTGGCAGGAAAAGCACCTTTGGTCTGATGCATGACCATAACTAACATGGATCTCCAACTGGCGCTATGAAAAAAAGACCTATCATTTGGGAGGAAAACAAATAAAGGAGTGTTGCTCAGGTATGACTCCTGCTAGGAAGCACAGAGATTGTGTACGGAGCTGAGCCTCAGTCATTTCCAAGAATGTCTGTCCTACATGATTTTCAGCTTTTGAGAGTACAAATGATACGGAAAGAGTTTGTCAGATCACAGAATGTTTCATCCCTGCTATACAAGGCCCAGCTACAGCTAGGACTTTTGGGGAACTGTCTTATCCAAATAATCCATGGCATTTTGGCTTCAACTCAAGGCACCTCTATTGCAGAACAGAGTCCAGGCTCACAGCACCTGACACAATGGCACTCACTCTATGCAATGTTTTCTAGTGTAGCCCGAGAAGATCAATGCTTCTATAAGACCTCAGTCCTCTGAGATCCTGCTGTTTCATGCTGCAAAGCACAGCTGAGACAGACTGAAAAACGGATGGGCACCACTAGGGTGGGCAAAGGACAATTCCTATTTCTTTTTCAGAGGCCATGTTTCATCTGGTATCTAGTGGGACAACTCTACCCTGCTTAATGTCGATCTTTTGGAGCAGACGTTTATGAGGTGCATGGGGAATAGGCTTGTGTGTGAAAGCAGACCCTTTGACATGGCTGAGGAAGCCCTCCTGGAAGCTCTCTGTGAGCTATCTGGAGAAGAGTGTCTCAAAATTGAGCCCCATCACTGTCACTGACAGGGCTGAACCACCCTGAATCTTGTGGGAACTTAACTAGGGCTTTGGCATTGCAAGAGAGGAAGAAGGAAAAGAGGGGATGGTGTAGTGGAGCTCTGTCTATGCACTTCTCTGTTACTGCACAGCCAGGGCTAGTCCCATTGTGAGAATATGCAGCAGTTGCTTCTTACAGACAAAAGAAAAAAATATGAAACCCTACTGAAGGGTAGGGCTGATGGAGCACTAAAAAAGCTCCAGCTAGAAAAACTAAGCTAGCTCTGCATTTTGGTCAAGCAGCGCTCAGCATTCTGAATTTGATGAACGACACTAGCCTGCATGAAGATGGGTGACTTTTTAAATGGGGTTTTAATAAAGACAGGATTGCCAAGGCTATCTATAAAGGTAATCTGCATAAGATTTTAAACAAGTAAACTTAATGAAGCCATTAATGCTTCTTACATGAATGAGACGACTGCTGGAATACTGTCCAGCTCTGTTGTGATGTTTGCATGTTAAAAATGTAATGGCAAATTAATATGGGATCAGAAGAGAGCTAGAAGAGTGATTCAAGGTCTGGGAATCGCATCTTATTGCAAAAGACTAAAGAAATCCCATCTATTAATTTATCCAAGAGGAGGCTATGACTTGGTTTGATCATAGTCTTTAAGTGCCCTAAGTGTCTCTATGGGGAGATTTCTGATAGTCAAGTTCTCTTTAATGTGGCAGACAAAGGCATAATGAGATCCTATGTTGGAAAATGAAGCTCTATGAATTCTGAGCAGAAATAGGTGCCATTTTTTTTAAACCAGTGAGGGGACATAACCACTGGAAGAACTGAAGCAAGCAGTAGTTTTTCCTGTTACTTAAAAGTCTTCAGAGCAAGACTGGATGCCAGGTTAAAAGCTCAGGCAGAATTTATGAGTCTGATACAAGAACGTCTGGCTGAAATTCACTGGCCCATGATATGTAGCAGGTCAGACTAGCTGATCATAACAGTCCATTCTTGGTTTAAAAATTCTATGAATTAGGTATTTCAAGTCCCCTGAGCCCCGATATTACTGGAGGTCTTCAGGGAATGCATTATAAGCTCTCATTGTTTAATTGTAAGGAAGCGGGGGAACTGCATTTTTTGTTGTTGTTGTTGTTTTGGGGGGTTTTTTTTGTTATTAAACTTCTTTTCCAAGGGCTTCTTAGACAACAGAGTTAAGCAGCTGTTAGCAAACATAACAACAGTTTAGAAACAGTTCAAATAATTCTCCTTCTCCCATTAACTTAGCTTTGTTTTCCAGCAGCAGAATTTCATTCATGCTGCACCTACCAATGCTTTTCTAGAAGAAATAGCAAATTTCAGCAAAATGAAAAAAGCAACCTTCATACTCAGGGTAGGCTCCTTACATTATGTCCTCTTTCATGTGCATCCCTTAGTCTCAAAGACACATTGCAGGCTTTCAGCACCGTGCATGAGCAGAGCAGGGAAGGAGTCCATCCGTTTTCTACTGCAGGTCTCTCAGATAGGTAGAAATCCATTGTCTATCACAGGAGTGCTTGACCTACAGAGCTCCTGGTTTGTCTGAATAAATGGTAGAGAAGGAGGAAAAAGTATTAAGGAGACACCTGGTATTCCTGAAATTATGCAAGCTATTAACCTCCTTGAGGTTTCATAAAATGGCCTCCAGCGAATGGTCAGAATGTTTTTCTTACACGGGAGGAGTAGTTTTCAAGTCAGCATAAACTTTCTTACTATCTCTTCAAAGAGGAAAAAAAAAAGAAGAAGGAAGAAAATAAGATAACAGAAAATCCCATCCCTGGTTCTCGGAAGTATTGAAAATTATATCCACCGTTGCTTAGACATTCTAAACCTCTGATACATTCAGTGCCTCGTTAGCCTAAGTTATCAAAACTGAAACATGAGGTGGTAAAGGAGCGCAGCAAAAGATGGAGCTTAAAGTGGCTCAAGGAGTGCACTCCCGTCGGCGGGAGTCCTCATCCCCTCCCTCCGCCTGCGCTCCGAGCCCCCGCAGCGTTTGATATGCAGGCAGTGAGTCAGAGGGACGAGGCTCCGCGGCTCGGCGGGGCGGGGGGCGCCGCCGCTGCCTCCCTGGGGCGCGGGCGGGGAGGTCGGCGGGGAGCCGAGCAGCGGGGGGAAAGGTGAACCCGGAGCCCAGCGGGGCACAAACCCATTAGTCGCACATAACTTGGGAGGACGCTTCGCCTCGCCATGACAACCGGCGGCCCAGGCTGCTCCCACGTCCCACCGCCTCTCCCGGGAACCCCTTTCCCGTCCTCTTTCCCGGCGTTTGGGGAATGCGGGGCTGGAGAGACGATCCCGGTGCGGGTAACAAAAGGGGATGAAAGGAGCTCTATAGTTCACTTTACACGTCCGAGAGGCGTTTTCATACCCCGTAATGAGAAGGGATCATTCGGAGGAAGTTAAGATCAAAGAGGAGAGCATCCCGGGCATTTGCATAATTGCCGGATTTCGGAGCACAGGCTGCAACCTGGGCAGCGCACCGGGGGCTGCTCCGCGCTCACACAGGGGCTCTGGGGAAGCCCGGAGAGATGGGAGGCAGCAGCCCCTGCTCCTGCGGGGGGAGAACCGAGGCCTGCCCGGGGAACAGGATCCGGAGGCCGCGGGGCCCCGATGGGGGGTGGCGCTGGGGCACGGCTGCGGTGCCCGACGGCAGGGAGCTCTCGGGGGCTCCAAAGGGCGCGATCCCCCCGGTGCGCGGCCAAGCGGTGCTGGGTCCCCGGGGGCTGCTGCCGTTGTGGAGGTGGTGCCGCTGGGGATCGGCTCCCTGCTCCCACCCGGAGACATCTGCGGCGCCGAGCCAGCACGTCGCCTCCCCGGCGGCTGGCGGGTGGCTCCCAGCCCGGCGGCTCGCACCGCCACCAGCGAGCGGGGATAAAGGGATTAAACAGCACGCTCGTTCCGCCGGGCGGGAGGTGGGGGGCACTTGGCCGACTCCAGCCTCCGGCTCCTCCCGAACGCCTCCCCCGCCGCCCGCACCGCCGGCCCCGCGGCGCTGCCCCCGGCCGGCCCCTGCAGCGGGGAGGCACCGAGCGCACCCACGGTGGCTCATTGTTCCCGCAACCAGCCGGGGCGGCCGCGGTGCTCGGGGCGACGGGGTTCGCCGCTGTTGCTACCGGGAAGGGGATGCCCGGGGACACCCTCTTCAGCCATTTTAAAACAGCAAAGCTGGCGTGTCGCCGCGGGTGTCCCGATCCCCCCATCTCTCTTCGGAGCCCATTCCACGCCCGTAGGACCCTGACGGAGACGCGGGGGATCCCCCCGCCCTGAAGCCGGCACCATGCGTACACGCCCCGCACCTGCGGTCCTCGGGCGAAACTCCACCCTGCGGGAGCACCGCGCTACCCCCGAGCCCTGTCCTGGGCATGCAGCCAGCCCTGGCCCCTGCTCCCGCTCCGGTGCAGCCATCTCCCGCTCCAGCCCCAAGCCAGGATGCAGCCGGATCCTGCCTATGCCCTGGCTTGGGCTGCTGCCAGCTCCAGGTCGAGGTGCAATGTCCTCACGGGAGCCACGGCTGCTCCCCGCACGGCCGGGCCCGGGCCGGCTGGCTGGGCGCCAGGGAGGTGAGGTTAACCTCGGAGCTGGCTGGTGGATGGCATATTATTGTGAAAAGCGAGCGTGGAAGGCAAATAGGAGCATGGCACCGTGTAGGCTCGCCACGTGACCGAAATGTGTTTATCTCGCCCCGGAGAAGCCCGGGCTGCCTGCGGAGGCCAACCCTGCCTTCATAGCACAGGCACAACTCCCGTGGCCACGGACGGGGCTGGGCCCTGCGAGAGACCACTTCTGTTTGCTTTTGCTGTCGCTTCGACTCTTATCATTTGCCTTGTCATTCATCATCAACCTCTCTCGGGCTCCCTCCTCCTTGCTCCCCCTACTCTGTCTCCCTCAGGGTCAGTCGGGAAAAGACTGGGAATCCATCTGAGGAGTGAAACGTGGGAAGAAGGCTCGGATGATGATGTGGCTGGGTGGGGGGCAGAGGGATGTGTGTATATGTAAAAGCAGCTGCATGCAGAACAAAGGTGCTGGAGGGTGGCTTTTGGTAGTGGAGCAGAACCTCGTAAATGGGAGATTTCCGTTCACAAGACTCCGCTTGCAGTTTCTGTCCTGCCCTTGAACTGACAAGTGAATATCTGCATTGCAACCAGAAAGTAAATCACACCGAGCCTGGCTCGGGGAGGGAGCGCACGACTCCTCCGTTGGTTGCTAAGTGCGAAAAAGTGGAAGATTTTCAGCTTCCCAGCGCAGCCCCGCTCCTCCGACACGGTATTTACTTTGGGAGCCCAGTGAAACGCGCTCAGTGTTTATTACGGAGAGTGCCGGGGCAAGCTCGCATTTGCGTGATTAGGAGCAAGCGGAGGAGCGGCCGTGGCGCGGAATATCAAAGCGAGACCGCCTTGGCAGGGCTCCCAGGCAGGGTTTTACTGGCACCCGCGGGATTCCGCGGGGCAGGGCGAGCGCGGCCCGGGCGGCGGCGGCTGCCGCTCCCCTCTCCCCGCCGCCGGGGCACGGGGGGAGCCGGCAGCCCTTCGCGGGAGGCCAAAAGCAAACATCGCTTCTGCCCTGGACTCCGCGCTAACGAGGCGCAGCGGCTGGGCCGGGCTGGGCTCTGCCCGCTGGCTCGGCCCTTCCCAGCCCCAGCCGGCCGGTAATCTCATTAGTGCCGTCGCGTTTGGGGAGCGAAGCGCTCGCCGTCCCCGCCCGGCCTCGGGAGAGTAGACAAAGGTCTGCGAAGCAAGGCCCCGCGGTCGTGCCACGCTGGGGCAGCCCTGTTAATGTTCAATCGGGAGCCGGAGGGCCGTGCCTCTTCTCCCAGCCCCGTGCCGGGTGGGGGGCGCCGACCCCCGCCCGCCACTGCCAGGCAGCCCGCGACGGGGCCAGTTCAACGCGGCACGCCTCGCCGCCTTGCCCCGCCGGGATATTTTCTCGCTGGAAGTTATGCTAAAATAACATTTGTGTGCACGTTAATGATTTATTTATGTGGCTAATAACGCTCACATTCTCGCTGATATTTGTCTAGGCGAAAGACCAGCTGCGAAATGCCCCGCAGCTGTAGCCAGTGCTAGAACAGAGTGCCTTGGAACCAGAAATCAATGCTCCTGAAATGAACAAGTGGACAACTTATTAGGCTCAGTCACTCGACTCACCATCCCCTGATAACAAATAGATGAAGTAGGCGCCGGAGAGGGGACAAGCCTGGGAAGGCCCCGCATACCCACTTCTCAGCGAGGCTGGGTAACACCGCGGGGCACAACTGGTCGCACGGACATTCTCGGGCAGGCCAGGGGCCGCGACACGGCATTAGCGGGCTGCCAGGGGTTAGATGGCGATAAATAAGGCGAACGCCCAGGAGAACGGCTCCGCGAGTCATTGATAAAGGTGTCCGGTTTCCCTGCTGCTCCAGAAAGCACAACCGACAGGTTCAGCGAGATCACGTAACCGTGGCTTCTCTGCCTAGAAACAGTCACGCTAATTTTGCATTTTACCATCCATGGGGAAGAAAAATACCTGTCGTCCCGCAATGCAAATCCTTACGCAAATAGATCTGCGGGTGGATAGGGAGCTGCTGCCAGCCTGACCTGCCAGATGAGAGTCGCTGGCCCCGAGTTCAGAGGTGCTGCCCAGCAGCAGCACACCCCGAAAGCACAGGGGCTCTTGCCCCTCGGAACTCACTGCTATCTCAAAAAAGTCCGAGAAAAGAGACTGCAGTTAATCTCCGAGGCCTTCATGCATCCCTGGCGAGCAGCGCCCCAGCGCTAAGTGCAATTAACATAACAGACACTAAAATAGGAGAGCGGCGCTGAATTTAATTTGCAGGCTTTAAAGCAAAAAAAAAAAAAAAAACCAAAAAAACCCAAAAACAAACAAACAAAAAAACACCACCAAAAACAACAAAAAAACCCCAACTTTGCAGTTGGAGCGGTCTGGTGCTGAACGCAAGGAATGATGTGGAAGGCAGCGGAGTAGCCCTCCCTCCTTGGAGAGGGGTCGCGGCCAGTTCCGCGAATTCTCCCCGGGAGCCGGGACCACCTTAGTACGCGCAGCACCGTAAAACATTTCTAGGCGGGTAAACTCCTTCGACGGCGATGCCTCCCGCCACATCTCTCCAGCGCGCCTCCTCCCGCTCCCCTCACCACCCAGTGCTCCCGTGGCGGCGAGGGCAACCACAGTGCGACCTGGTCGCCGGCACGGGCAGGCACCTCCCTGAGCCTCCTTGCTGCCCGCCCCGACACGCACACACCTAGATCCGGCTCACTTTCCTGCCCCCGCTGCCTTGGGGGAGAGGGAGGAAATGGATGGGGGGGAGGGGGGAAGAAGCAGCGGGGTAACCCCCTCCCCGTTTTTCCTTCCCCTCCTCCCCTCGTCTCCTTCAAACTGCCGCTGAAGTTCACAAAAGAGCAAGACATAAAGAGATCGAGGTTTCCGAGAAAAGGGAGAGGCGAAAAT
>VXAU01005470.1:1128791-1151814 GCA_013399695.1 Formicarius rufipectus | reverse complement strand
AAAAGAAAAAAAAAGTGTGTGTGTTTATTGGAGCGTACGCTGAGAGAGCAGACAAAATCTCATTTGTCAGGCATGAAGGTGGGCTGTGTGGAAGGCTATAAATATACCGGGGAGGATTGTATCGCGGTCACTTTTCTGTTCTTCGCCATTTCTAAGGTGAGTGGCGAAGGCTGAGGAACTGGGCAGGGGCTTCTCCTGGTATTGTTTGTCCGTCTGTGATAGATCGGTCTAGACAGCCGCTCAGGCTCCCTGCGAGCTCAGGAACCAGAGCCTGAAAGGGAGAGTGGGGGAGATGGAGAGGAAAAGGTCACTGCGATATTTTTTCTCCCCTCCTTTTCTTCCTTTCTTTCTTTTCTTTTTTTTTTCTTTTCTTTTCTTTTTTTTTTTTTTTTTTTTTTTTCTGCTGGAGGTGGTTGTTAACCCTTAAGGCCGAGAGGGGATCGGGGCTGGCTGCCCCGGCCTGGAAGATGCGGGTAGCAGCAGCGATCGCAGGGATGCTGCCAGAGTAGGCGTACAAGGCAGCGCTTCCCCATCCATCTAATGGCTTTAGAAGAGATGTTTCCCACAACAGGAAAAGAGTTCACGAGGCGAGCGCCAGATGATTTCGTTCCCAGGAGTTTCCTCTCTCTGAAAACTCCGAGGAGCTCTTGGAGCCGAGATCGGGCAGCCGCAGGGCCGGGGCAGCTGCCGCAGCCCCTTCGAACCCCGGGGGCGTCGGGGCCCGGCGTCGGGATGTCCCCAGGGGCTCTCCGCCTCCCGCGGCCCCACCGTGCCCTCCCTCTTCCTGCGGTCTGCAGTGGAAACCCCGCGATGGAGGTTCCCGGCCCGCGGGAGGGGAGAGCGAGTTTCCGCGGCCGCCTTCAGGTCTTATCAACTTTTGCCCTGGCAGCTCGATGCCCTCCGCCCCACGGGGCCGCGTGTGTTGTCACAGCGTGGGGCAGCCCTCGCCTCGCGTCTGTGCAGGAAGGAGCAGGGCGTACCTGCCTCGAGGGGTTTGAAAGTCCACGGGAGCATATGCACCTCGTGGAGTGTAAGGTCAGGGGGAGAGTGGGGTCTGCGCTGAGGCTCGAGTGGGTCGGGGGTTATTTGCAGCTCCTCCGTGAATGTGTGCTTCCTTTTGTGCTTGAGACGTCCTCGATGCGATCCTGGCGTGCAAGCCTGGGCGGTACAGATTAAAGCAGTTAAGGCTCTAGAGCAATAGATAAAAGCTGGTTTTGTTGGATTCGCCTGCAGCACAGACCATTCCCATCCCTCTTTGTCTGAGCCCTGGTTCCGGGCGCTACAGCGTTATTGGAAATGCTCCCAAGCAGTCCGCGCAGCCAGGGCAGCAGGCAGCTCAGCGCTTATTTACACGTCACATCTAAATACATCTCTAATTAGATAGAAGCAACGCCGGAAATGGCAGATTTGTTGCATATCTAATAGAGACCAGTGCAAACAGACTCAGCAGGGTTTCCCTGTCTTCTCCACTCCCCCCAAAAAAAGAAAGGAACCCCCACCATCAAAACCAAGCCAGTAATCCAAGAACGAACAGAAATTATTTCTCCCATTTGAGTGCATTATGAACAAATTTGTGAATATCTCTAATATTTAAAGCAATACTTAGGATGTGTGAGCTGAATGCCCAAATATGGACTGGGTCTTGAAACAATACTGGTGCCTTGGCTTTATTCCTGAGCTGGTGGACAATCCAGGCTCCGTGTCACACACTGTATCTGTGACAATGTGCCAAGAACTGCATCTTCTCAGGCAGTTCGAAATTGTCATCCCCTTTCCCTCCTCTTTCTCTACCCCATGATAATTCACTTTATTGAAGACTAATGAAGAAGCCAAGGTCCCCTAACAGCAACTGAGCTTTGGGGGCTCCTGTACACTCGGTGTAAGCAAACTTTCTGGATCTGTGCAGCTGCAAGACCCCACTAAGTTGCTGACATGCTTTTGTGTCTCTGTGGAGAAAATGGATGCAGGCCACCACAGCCCATATATAATGAGTGCTGCACATACCAGAGTAGTCTTGGCAATTTGTGGATGTCGTTTACAAGGTTTCTCAACTTTGACTGATGCATGGCCCCTGCAAAGACAGGCAAAAGGCCTGCTGTGGTTCAGGTTGTAGCAGTCACATTGCCCTTGGAGTAAATTGGTGTTTGGTGATTTCCGATTTCTGCATGTTTTGACAGAGGTCTGGGCTCTTGTTGGGATCCTACAGCATAGTTGGGTTGCACAGGTGATGTGTGATGCACTGTTTTTTTCCCTCAAACATCACAAATAGATCACATTTTAGTGCAAGCTTAGAAAGAGCAGCATGAAGCTGAGTTTAATACTTCCTCCTTAGGCTGGTGTTGCTTTAGAAAGAATTGATGGCCAGAGTGGGCCTGCTCCCCTCTTTCTTGGTTTAGCAATAACCTGAGCGGTGGCGTGGAGAGCTGGGCTCACCCCTTTTAACTCTGCCGAGCAGCGCTGGCTGGCTGCATCGCGTGTGTGCCGGAGGCAGCGCCGAGGCCCGGGCTGCAGGCAGGGGGAGTTCCCCTGGCCGTGAGCAGATCCCGTTAATCCTCTGGCCTTTCAGGGAACCGGCTTACTGCAGCCGCTGCTCCGGAGCGACCTTTCCCTCCGACCCGACCTGCTCAGGTCCCCAGGCTGCGGAGGGCCAGTGGAGTGCATCCTTTGCAGGGGTTTCTCCAGAGCAGGCAGCCAAAGCTTCTTTGAATGGCTGAGCAGATGAGGTGGGGACAGAAAGGAGGAAGCCAAGAACTCCTTGGAAATGTGGCTTTAGGAAAGTTCTGCTTTCCAACAGGGAATTCACTTTTTCTTGTTTGCTGGACAGCAGTTTTTGGCTGAGCAGAGATTTTTTTTCCCCTCCTCTCTTCCACTGCTGGAGAAGTTACCGAGTGAGAGCACGCCTCTGTACTTGCTCGCCTGTTTTCTGCAACTGTTGTCAGAATTATTTGGGACTCTCCCTTCACTCTGTGCACCCCAAACCTACCCTTGTAAGATTTGGTGCTGTGTGATTAGACATGCAAGGAAGTCCGCTTGGAGAAGATCCTGACAGCATGAAATATAATTTGTGATCTGAAGGACAGTTTCCAGTATAATCTCATTATGCACCACAGACTCCCGGTGTTATTTTGTAGAAGGCGGACAATGATCAATTTACATTGACCTAGGGCTGGGCAAGCTTTTAGATGGTAATTGCCATATTGATTTGCATGCAAAAAGAAGACCTGCTAAAATTAAAGACCGGAAGCTAAATTAAACTAAATTTATTGTCTAGGTGCAAACTAAAAGGCTTGTTAAAGTCTACGGTAGACTTGGAAAGCTATGAAATTGAGACAAACATCATTCTCATCCCAATTGCTCCCGAAAATGAATCTACTTGACAGAGACTGGGGCTGCAAAGACCCCATTGTGAGCAGAGGCACACAAGCCAGGGCTGTTCCGTGTAAGCCCTGACTCCCTAAACAATCGGAGAATAAAATATCTCCTCTGTCCAATGAAAATCTCGGCCTGAATGTTGGGATTGTCGTGCTAAGGAAAACAAAGCTTTATTTGGATAAGACAATTAAAGTGGAAAGCGCAGAATCCACCAGCCGCACTGGGAATGGCTCGTATAAAGAGCTGAGTGTGTTCAGTAGAGCACAGGGGAAAGGGGGAGGTTCGAGGCCGCGCTCTGCGGCCGAGCCTGCACCGGGAAAGCCTGGCATTGTGCTTCCTCTGCCTGCTCCTTGGTCAGGAGGGGCGAGAGTGCTCCCAGCAAACGTGCTCTCCTTTCTGTGTCTCCTGCTCTCCTCGGAGCAATCTCCTATGTCCAGGAGCTGCACCAGTGCAGCGCTGTGGCAGGGTCATTCCCCATGCACCTCTAGATGGCCCACGGTGGGTTGCAGTCTGCCAACCAGCCCATTCTTTCCCAGAGTGTGTTTTGCTTTTAGTTTTCAGCTGCTCATTTAACACTTGGGAATACCTCACCTGTACGCCTTGTATGTCTTTCAGTATTTGCGTATTACAAAACATTTGGGCCTGTATTCTCTGTTATAAAAGTTAGAATTCCACCTTCATGGGGGTATTGGAGTAGCTGGCACTTGGCACGATTGACAGGAGAGAGAAATACACCTGTACTTGCACAGAAAGCAGACTGCATGCTTGAGGCAGTCACAGTGGGTGTTCTTGTGCTTGTGTAGACCAGATGCCCTGGGGTTGCCTGTGCCTCAGCCACTGCTGTGTTTCCCCTGCATTCCCCAGGAGTGGGGTGGCATTGTTAACCTGGAGTCTCCAGGAGAATTGAGGGAGCTTCATGGGAATTGTTTAGTCATGGCTTGAATATGGCATTTGCGTATGCTGACAGGTAGGGACAGAGAAGTAAAACCAAAACTGTAGGGGTGTACTTTCTGCTCTCCTTGAAATTCATTGAGGAATTGTTAATGCCTCAAGAAGGGATGGGCTGAGCTCCTCTTCTTTCTAAGTGTAAATTCCCTCCCTGAGCCAGACTTTCTCTGTGTGAAACCTCCCAGCTATGGAGAGATCCTACAGGGATCTCTGATCCCTGGGCAATCCCCTTTGCTCCCACGCCCCAGTGTGCTGGGTTGTGCTCTAAGCCTCCAGCTTGCCTGCAGCAGTAGGAGGCTGAGCTGGGTGTTGGGGAAAGCCCTTCCCACAATCTGTGGTCCCCCAGGCTCACCTTGCTCTGGCCTGGCCGTGCTCTCCACGCAGTGTTTTCCTTTCCTCCCGTTTCAGTAGTCAGGCATAAAGTGGATTAGCAAAGCCCCGTGCAGAATTAAGCAGCCCGGTGTGAAGTTATGCGGAGCTCTGCCTGGAGGACTGGCCTGCCTTCCCCTGCAAACCTTCTGTGCTGTGCTTTGCCATGTCAGGGCAGCCCAGGGCCAATGAGTTAGGGGTGGATGCTTTCTGGGGTCTCCACGCTGCCCTGGGGGAGGAGAGAAATAGTTCTGGCTAAAGTTGGGAGCAGCAGGGGA
The DNA here is from genome assembly GCA_013399695.1 of Formicarius rufipectus. NCBI lineage: Eukaryota > Metazoa > Chordata > Aves > Passeriformes > Formicariidae > Formicarius > Formicarius rufipectus. The sequence goes on along the minus strand of VXAU01005470.1, from coordinate 1,146,847 downwards.
AACCGGAACAATACTTGCAAGCAGGAAGTGATCTCCCAGGGTGAACGTTTTTAATGGAAGTGTAACCTGGCATTGCACAAAAAACCCAACCCAGGGCGGCTGCTGCCAGCTGGGGAGGATGTAGGGCTCGGGGAGAGGCGTGGGAGGCTGTGCCGTGCAGTGCCAGGGGCACCCACAGCGGAGCCATGCGTGCAGCGTGGCCTGCCCTGAGCAGGTGGCTGAAGGTTGTCTTATTTTAGCTACAGAAATATCTCTCTAGATCCATTACTGCAAGATCTCGTTTGCAATAAACTGTATTGGCTCCCCTCTTTATACAAATTGCTGGTATGAAAGAAAACCCAGCCTATATCCATGGAGGCAAGCATGAGCTAGTGAGATCAGGTTTCCTACTGAGCTCCCGGAGGAGAAGTCAGCATTTGATTGAAGCTACACTTGGTTCTTGGTTCCCAGGGGACAGCAGCCCTGAAACACGAGAGCCCTCCCTCCTTTTTTCCCCCCTTCTCTCTCTTCTTCCTCTAAAAGCCTTTGTGCTGAAAGAGCCTCAGTAGGCACGAATCGCCAGTCTCTCACAAGACTGTGTTGCAGCCTTTGCTGACATTGTTCTGTTAGCAGTGGTTTTTACCAGGCCAGCAGATTTCTAGCTACATATAGGCAATGAATAGTCGATGATAGTGACCTGTGAGTATGTATACCAGCATCTTTGGCCAGTGAATCAGATTTGGAAGTCGATTGGAGACTTACCACATTGGTGTGAAGCACCTCACCTGCCTGGGGAGTACTGTGCTGCCCTTGGGCAGGAGTCAGGCCAAGATGGAGACGTGCTTCCAATGAAATCAGTTCTTTTTCCTTACTAGTACTGGCTGCCAGACTGTGTATAGGTACCTAAAAAGTGTAACTCCAGCGGCCTCTTCAAGAGTTTGTGTGGGACACAAATTTCAGAGAAAGTTCCTGAGTCTTGGTTTACCCTTAAGGATGCATAATTTGGGTAATGCAAGGAGTCAGACTGGGCACAGAAAGGTTCCCTCGAACAGATTTATTTTTCTCTTGCTTCTGTAAAGTAAATTCCACCTCTCCTCTAACTTTGCTGCTGATATAAAAACAAGTGAGAACAGGGAAGGAGGTAGGAGGATTTACACTCAAATTCCGGTTGTGCCGAATAAATGGCCCACTGAGAGTGTGCAGTGCACTCCTTTGCTTGCCAGGTGGTTGTATCGTGAGTGAAGCTGGAATCGTGCTTTGGCTTATTGGCAATTTTTCCCCCTTTGCCTTACTATGGAAAGGGCTGAAGCTGGAAGTGCATCTCGGCCGCCCGGCTGCGCGGAGGGGCGGGGGCCACCGCGGGTTGCGGGGTCACCACCCGGGGCAGGAGGGGCCCCTCGGCGGGAGGGTCGCAGCCGGAGCAGGTCGGACGCTGCCGCCGGCGGCTCGATGCGAGGCTTGGTGACTGGGGACAGCCCGACTTTCGCCGGGAAGGGCTGCTCGGGGGCGCGCCGCGGGGGCGCGCTCACCGTGTGCCGCGGGGCGCCGCGCAGCTGCAGGCGCGGCTTTCCCCGGCCACGGTGGGGTTTCCCCTTGCGCTTCCCAAAAGCCAGACCGAGAGCGGAGCTCAGCTCCTGACTGAAAGCGTTTCGTGGGGCGTGAGTGCTGGCTGGAAACCCCTCTCCGCTGTGGGGGAGAGCCCCGCGGCGCTCGGGACGCCGCCGGCATCGCGTTGGTGGAGCAGCATCGCCCAGCCCCGGCCCGCAGAAGCCCCCCAGGAGCAACGCGGCTCCGCCTGGCCAGCCGCCGGGAACGAGCACGTTTCTGGATCCTGCGCGGGGGAGGTGGGCAGAGGGTGTTCCTTGTTTCGAGTAAACCAGCTGCAGTAGTTGATGGTAAAGCAGTGAAGGCAGACACAATGCTGCTGTTGTTGGTTTGATCTCTAACTGGGGATTGTTAGTCTGGGTTTAACTCTGTGGCAAGGCGCGGGGAAGGAGAGGGGGGAAGGCGAAGGCTGTTTACAGCCAGTGCAAATAATGTGACAGCTGTTGGAGCGCGAAAAGCCCGCGCCTCGCCGGCACTCGCACACAAAAGCTCTCGCTGCGGACGGAGCGGCCCCGTGGCCGCCCCGCCGCTCCCGGAGTCACCGCCCGGCGCTGCGGGGCCGGGCGGGGTGGCCCCGGGGCTCGGCGGGCATCCCGGGCGGCGGAGGGGGGCCCAGCCTCGCTCCCCGACCGCCCGCCGCCTCGCTTAAGCAAACGCCGCTGGGCGGGGAGAAGCATCCCCCCACCTCACTCGACCCCCCTTTTCCTCCTCCGCTTGATTTACAAGCGCAGGGAGGCAGCGGGAGGAGCGGCCGGCTCCGTGCCCGGCCCCTGCGCTGGGAAATCCCTCCCGGCGACGGCAGGTTTGCGCCGGCCCCCGGTGACTGCGGGAGCAGCGGGAGAGGCGTCCCGGCAGCCCCGCGGGACGAGAGGGGCAGCCCCGCTCCGAGCCGCTGCTGGCCTCGGGCAAGGTGTGGTGCGGTGGCTGTGGCAGCGCGTTTCCTTTCCAAACACGTGTTGGCAGAGGAGAAGTTGTCATCGCTTCAGATGGCAGCATGCAACCCCTGATAACTTGGACATGCTGGGACCCCTGGAGTAGGTCTTCAGTGAAAAACTCTTCGTGCATGAATTGCCTGAGTGTCTATTTTCTGCTCAAAGCCTCTTCATCTAAGCCCCTCAGTTTGCCATCTGAGCATAGGATATAAAATGCTGTCTGTTCTTGAAGTTTGTGCTGGTACCCAGAGTGATCTCCTGGCCCTTTCAGAAGAGCCTCTGGAAAGTCAAGGGAACTTGGAGAACTGGGTTCTGGCCTATATTTGTACCTGACATAATTTCACTACCTACGAGAATCGCTGTGTTTTATATAGTAAGTGACCTCTACATACTATGGTCTTTTTGACGAGGCAGCCCTGTGGTGGAAAGCAGGTAAGAAGTGGAGGTGTTTATTTTCTCTCACCCCCCTTTTAGTCGTTCTGGTCGATTGGTTGTCTTTATCTATTTCTCTCCAGTCAATCTATTTTTTTTTCTCTTTTGGCCTTGGACAGTCCCCTTGGTCGTTTATGGATTACACTGTGCTATTAGTGGCAAAAGTACACCAGTAAGTCATTCAACAATTTTAGCATCAATTCCTATAAACTGATGTTTTATGTGACATGTGCCATTTTTCTGCAAGAATACTGCTTGCGAAACTAGTTTCGCCTTGGAGCAAAGGCGGAAAGATAAACAAGCCTGCATAGCCAAAACACTTGCATAGCCAAAACACTGGCAATCGCTGCCTCCTTCCAAATCTTTTAAAGTCACGGAGCAGTATTTTCAGGATTATGCTGCTGCCTCTGAGGAGGGAATGTCTCTTGCGTTAAAAAAAAAAGCTAATGCAAATTAGAGAAAAATAATTTTCTTTCAGCGATATGCAATGTATTAGTCACTTGTTATCATGCTTAGAGGCAGACCTCATTTGCGCGTCTGCCAACTCGTTCACATCTGCTCAGAGCTGTTCAGGGCATTTTAACCTTGGCGGTGTCGTGTCGTAGTCCCACGGATCAAGAACGAGTAATTAAAGCTCTAAGCAGCAGCAAAAAATTCATAGCCGCCCATCTGCATCGCAGTTGATTCTCTGCTTTGTTTCGGTGAGGAGCGCCGGGATGGGAAGGCAGGGCCAGGGGCGGCCTCCGTGCTGCCGTCTTCTCCGCCGGGGTCCTGCCGCCAGCGGCAACTTTATGTCCTTCTATTTTTTCCCTTTTCCTTTTTTAAAATTATTATACATTTTCACGGGAAAACCGAGCGTTGTCGTTGGGTTTCCTTTCCACCCCTTCCGATGCGGTGCTTGGCGCAGGCTGTGCCCACTCTGGACGTTTTCCTCTAAAGGTTCTGGAGAAGGTGATGTGAGGTCGGGACACGGAGTTGCAGAGACGTTTAGTCGGGGTGCTCGTAATGCAGTTTTAGTAACCGAGGGCTAGCCAGCGCTTTCCAGAAGTGCTCGGGAAAGCGTTTCCCATTAAAAAGGAACGTTAGCGCCATAAATCCCGACATAAACTTCGGGGCGAGGCTAATTTTTATGCATTGTTCAGCAGAAACCGATGTGTTTGTTTGTTGTTGGGAGGAGGAGGAAATAATAACAAAAAAAAAAAAGAGGAAAAAGCCCCAACTTCCCAAGCACTTTTTTCTTACATGCTGCCGGCGAAGGTCCCCGCGCTCCGGGCCCGGCCCCGCCGTGGCTGTGCAGACAAAGCCCTGCGGGGAGCGGGAGGCTCCCAGGCCGGCCTTGCTAGGTAAAACGAGAGACGGAGGCACCTAAGTTTAATATTTTCCTGTTGTGCGCCGGCCATTTGCTGCATGAGGCGCAGAGCCGCCGTCCCCCGGCGGGGCTGCCGCTGCGGGGAGGGAGGGGGATGCTGGCGGGGAGCGCAGGGAGCCGCTCCCCATCCATCAGCCCCGCGAAGCTGTTGCTCCGTAAATGAGGGAACCACAGGCCCTGTCAGCCGCAGTTATGCAGAATGAAGTCGTCCGTGATCAATATCTCCCAATGTCCCCGACGGATGCGTGGGGGGGCTGCCCCCGCTCAGCGCGCCGCGGCGGCTCAGCGCCGGGGAGCGGTGTGCCGGGGTGGCCGGAGGGAAAGCAAGGGCGTGCGTTCCATTAATCACTCCACCCCCCGCGGGGGTGCGGCGGGGGCTGGGGGAAGGAAACGGGGGGCCGTGCTCTGGTATTTCTGCAAGGATAACGTTGCGGAAGTGAGCGGAGGCCTTTGCCCAACTCTCTCTCGCAGAAGTGCTGGGACTTTTGTATTCATTGAAGGGGGGTTCCGCCCCCCGCCCCTTAAGTTTCCCGAGCTATTGGGGCAGGGGGGGCTCGGCGGAGCCCGGCTAATGGCAAGCCCGTGGCGCTGCGCTCGCCCAGCCTCCCGCGGCCGAACAATGGGGGACGAGCGGGGGGAAGGGACTGGCTTGGTGGTATTTTTCTTCTTTTTCCCCTTCTTCCCCCCCCTCCTTTTTTTTTCTTTCTATCCCCCTCCTGGAAAGCAAAAGCCATACGGAATAAAGGCAACAATGAAGGGCTCCCGGGATGCCGAGTGCACGGCGGGTTAATGGGCTTTGGAGGGGGGGCTAGTAGGGGGCGCAGGCCTTGCGCTTTTCCTTCCCCGCGCCGGGAATGCGGCCTTAAATTACCTGAAATGCACATTTCTGCCTTGCCCGCGGTGCGTGGGTGTGTGTGCTTGCGTGTGTGTTTGTGTGTGTCCCTCTCCCAATGCTGCCGCTGCTCCTCCTGCGCAGCCCGGGCTCGGCTGCTGCCTGTTGTCTCTGGCAGCAGCAGCGGAAACCTCGCTGCCGTGCGCGTGTGTGCGAGTGAAGGAGTGCGTGTGTGTGTGTCTCTGTGTGTCTAAAATGGCGCGGACAGCCTGGGTAGGGAGATGCCGCGGCGGGTGGGCGAAGGAGGGAGCCCGGGCTGTCGCCGGGGGGCCCCGTCTGCGCGGGGGCTCGGGGGTTCCTGCGGCTGAGCGGGTTTGTGGCTCTCCCTCCTCCGCCACCGCCTGCTCCGGCAGCCTTGCTCCCGGCACGGCCGGAGCGGCGGCAGGAATCCCCCGGCCCCGCCGGAGTGAGCATCCCGCCCACCGCCGCGGCGTGCGCTGGGGAGGGGGGACCGGAGGCATCGCCCGCACCGGGTGGGTGACGCGTGGAGCGCGGGGGAGGGCGCCGTAGCGGCGGTGTGGGGCTGCCAGTGCAGCGGATTGGGTCGGTGTTCCCCGAGAATCCCTGGGAAATCCTTCATGCAGTGACGCCTCAAAGTTGGGTACCAGCCGCCTCACCTCCTCGCGTTGGGTGTGTGGGAGCCTTTGAAGTCTCTCTGTCGCAGCCCCTCGATGTGTTTTAACCGGAGGAATGGGGGTGGTGGAATGGGGATGGGAGCGAATGCCCCGCCATGCAAATGTCCCGTAACCTTCAGGTGTGGGCGTCGCCGTGTGCCGAGGCAGCCTTGGCCGCCCGAGGCAGCCTTCGCCCCCAGGGCTCCCGGGCGAGTAATCTGGGGATCCCGATCTTCCCCCGGGCCTCCGCAGCAGGCCAGTGCTGTGTGGGCTCCGGGGGAAGGCAGCCAGGGTTATTTGAAGGATCGCCAGCCATTTTAACTTTCCCTCATTGGCCTCCTCCCCCGCCCCCTTCCCCAGTTCCTAGGCTTATCATTAATTGAAAACTTTTTTTTTTTTCTTCCCCTATTTGACTGCCGCCGGCGCTGAGAGCGACGCGATGATTCGCCTCGCAGCATATGGGAAAGGGGAAACGCGCTGCTGCCGCTACGGCGCAGCGACTGTCTGTGCAAGGTCCAAGGTGTGACGGAGGGGGCACGGGGGCTGTTGCTCCCTCGGGGCGCCTGTGCCGGAGGGCCGCCCCCTCCGGAGCCCCACTGCGGGCGGAGGTGTCTCCGTCGGGCCGGAGCCAGGCGCAGCCTGGGCTGGCGGAGCCCCGGGGCGGGGAGGATGCCCCGCTGCTGCTGGTGCGGGTGCTGGTGTTTGCGCTGGCTCCGCGGCCCCGGGTGCCCTCGATCGGCTCCGCCGCGTCGTGTTTACACGGCAGAAAGCGCCGGTCGCTGCTCGACACGTGACCGTGTGGGAGCCGCGGTAGGGAGGGAGGGGAAACACGGGGGGACACGGGGACGATGGGGGTGGCTGCAGCAGGAACCTTAAAATAGACTCCGACCCCTTTGCGCTGCCTGTACGCTGCCTAAACCGAGATGCACCACTGTCGTGCATGACTCAATATGTATTTTAAATCGGTTTAGCGATCTCGCTGGCGCATTGTGCTTAGCTTTATGGTTAAATGAAATGCCACACGTCCCGGGTAAAGGTCAAACTTCTCCTCTAATCCGCGGATCCGTGCGGCGGCTACTTAGTCTGCAGCTTCCTCCTCTGGTTTACAAAACGTGTCACTAGCGGTGATGCCGTGTGGAGATTGCAAAAAACAACCCACAATATTATATATATATATAACAGTGCGGCCAACCCTGTTCTTTAAACGCTTGTCTAATATTAGATCGCTGGTTTCTGCGAGAGCTTTATACGACCCATTGTAAACGGTGTAGCAATACGGTGTCTCTAAAGTCTCCTTTCTAGCCGAGGCACAGGTCGTTGTTCTTATAACTCGTAAATTTGTAAGTCGGAGGTACAAGATAAACGAGGTACCTAAACACATTCATAAGCATCAGCCTGTATTTAAGCTTATAAATACCGTGCGGACGCTGCCCTTTAAATCAAGCTCCAGATGAACGGGGCTGAGGGCTAATCGAAGTAGATCGCTACGAGTCCCCGATTGCTTTTCACTTCTCTCTCAGGGATTTTCACAAATCTAGAAATGATCCTTCCACTGGCCTGGAACAGGGCGGTGGCAGGGCGGGGGGGAGGTGATGTGGGGGAGGGATCAGAGAGCCGCGTAATTTATTGCATGGTCTTTAATACCCGAAAGGCCGGGTTGTTTGCCGAAGTGCCTGCCGCTCCGTCAGTGCCACAGGCGCTCGCAGAGGTTTTTTTCATACCCCGCGCAGCCCTCCCCGCCGGCTGCCGCTGCGCTGCCGCTGCTGCTGCCGGCTCCGTGGCTTGTGCAGTGGAAACTGGCGGGATGCCAGGCGGAGCTCGGAGGTGGAAAAGAGTAAAGGCGCCAAAAGGGAACTCGTGCGCCGCTGCAATTCTGCTCCCGCCCCGCTTCCTGGCTCGCTGCAGCCGACGGCCCCGCCGGGCTTCCTCCAACCCACCCCCCCACACGCACCCCTTCCCTCCCCGCTGAGACTTTCACCTCGCAAATTCGCCGCCGGGCACCTTGGGGTCATGGGGAGGGGGCAAGAGGAGGCTGCTCTCGCTCGGGTGGCGATGCCATCCCCTCCTCTTTCCCCCGGAGGCGCGGAGAAGTGGAGTCCTCCTCCCCCGCCCCGCGGGCATCGGTTTTTTCTCGTTTCCACGCCAGGAGCGTGTTAACAAAACTTCGCTGCTGCTGGCGTCAATGGCTGCCAAAAGTCTGTTGACGTTGCGAGGGAGACCCAAACGTTTCCCTTTTTAATCAGCGCGGTGTGTGTCTGTGCCTGCCTCTGCGGCGCGGGGCGCGGGCAGCGCGGGCCGGTGGGTGTTCCCGGCAAGGCTCGGCTCGGCTCGGCACGGCACGCCGGAAGGCAGGTTAGTGCTTGCAGGCTCTTTTCCACAACTGGTTTCACACGGCGGCATCGCTGCGGAACCGCGTGTGCGTTGCGCGTCCCACATCCNTCCCCGCCCCGTGCCTCCCTCCTTTCCTCCCTCCCTTCCTCCTCCGTGCATCACCGTCTATATTTAGCCGCAAATGGCTTTATCGGCCAGACACCTCCCGGAGGAAATGCCGTGCGCGCTCCGGCTGCCGAGCCCCGATCCGCGCCCCGCCGCGCAGCGCTGCGGGGGCAGCCGGGGGGGTTGCGGCGCCCTGGAGCGCGCTGGCGGTGACCCGGTGGGTGACGGGCGGGGAGGACGAGAAGGGAGGGAGGAAGGAAAAGAGAACCGTGTCCTCGGTTTCCTCCGTGCGCTGGGGCGCTCAGACTGCCGTCGAGGTTGCATAACGGGGCCGGCTGCGCCCGCCCCCGCGGAAACTGGGTATAAATAGGTGCGGTGCCCCCCGCGCCCCCGCCGCTGCAGCGCAAAGGGATTGTGGAGCTGCGAGCGTTTGGCGAAGCCGCTGTTGTGCCCTGCGAGCCAGTGCTCCTGACGGGCAGCTCCCTGTGAGGAGAGAGAGGAGGGGGAGGAATGGGGTGTGCGAAGAGTTAAAAGTCTGCTGCTTGTTGCAATGAAATTATGGCTGGCAGTGGCGCCGCTGCTCGTTCAGCAGACCTCCACTTTTAAACAGTTCACAAGAAGTTCATCAGGGCGGCGATGATTGTAGCTGCACACACGCGCACCCAGGGCGGACAGCGACAAGGGGTGGCTTTGGGAAAGGGGCTGGCATCCATCGGGGGTGCGGGCTCTGACCTGCCCAGTGGCCCCAGGACATCCCACCACCTCCCTGCGGCCTGGCGGGCTTTGCCCTTGATTGGATGGTGGTGGCGGGACCTGGGGGCCTCCAAATTACCCACTGCGGCTGGGGAGTCTCCCGACCCTCCACGCAACTTCAGCGTTTAGCTATCTGCACGTGTCAGGAGACTGATGGGCTCTAATTCAGGCACTGCGCCTTAATGATACACTTCCACCGAGGAAATCAGGCGGGTATCGGGGTGGGGGGGTTGGGGGGGGGCAGAGGGGTGGCAGGGGGGCAGAGGGGTGGCACACGCAGCCCCTCTGAGAAGCTGCGTGGGTTGAACTCACGTGGCCCCAGAGGAAAGTGGGGCACAGGGCGCAGGGCCATGTGCCACCGAGACCCTTCTCGGAGCCAGTGTCCGTCCCGCACAGATGAGGCAGCACACCGGGTGGCTACTAACCTTACGTCAAACCCTAAATCACTCTCTCCATGCTGCTGCTGCCTCTATTGAAAACATTACGAGCGGCGCATCTGGAAACCAGTAAATCTGTCCAGAAAGCGTCTTTCCAGTGAAATAACTCCTTTTGAATGATAGCGCAGTATCAAACCTCCATGGATTTTTGTTTCCTCACAGCAATTTGTGCGGACTTCATTAGAGAAAGCTAACCGTTGTGGAGAGAGGAGGGTCAACATGCCGTTTCATTAATATACATTTGTTCCAGACGTGGAGTTTTGCACAAAAGGTCTCTCTGAGGGGAGAAAAAAGTGTTGGGGAACAAGGCTTTCCTGCCGTTTCAGTTCTTAAACCTCTCTGAACGTGTGTGAAGTATTGTGTAAAAGGCCCAATCTGGGCTTCTTCTCCATTAAATGCCAAAGTGATCATTTGCATATTTTGTAGCCTGACAAAGGAAATGAGTTTGCTGGGGAAGCATGTATGCTTTGGGAGAAGTTTCAGCATTAAACTCCCAGTGGTCAATCACCCATTACTGGCTTGTGTGTGTGTGTGTGTGTAAAAGGAGTATCATGCCTTCTGCTTAAAGGCTTCTATTTTTGTGGGAGAGGAAGAGCTGAGGGATATCCTGTGCATTAAAGGCTCCCCCTACTTATTAACCCAGCATTTAGCAGCAGGATGCAGGCTGAAGCTCAGTCAAAAGAAACGACTCAACCTCCGAAGAGCAATTAAAATCTTGCACTGGAATAAATCATGCGCCGCGATAATCCTGTTAATAAAACGCAGCTTGTCCTGACACTTTGCTCATGCCGCAAACTGGAATTTAATGCGAGCGGAGGTGGCATTAGGGAAAGGTAGAGGGGAGGAAAAGCCTTTCCCTCTCTGCTGCTGGACATGAAAATGTGGTTACCTTTCACCTGCCTCTCCAACTGCACACAGCGCCGATCCTCTTGGACTGCTAATACTTCTCCAGTGAGCCCGCTAATGATTTCTTTCCCTGGAGTGAGCAGGCATCATTGAATTACTGAAAGCACTTGCAGCAGCAGCAGCAGCAGCAGCAGCAGCAGCAGCTCTGATGCAGAAGCCACCAGGGCTCCTTGTTTAATCAAATCAAGGGGTGGGGAGCTCTTCAACCCACTTACTGTTTTTAACCCCTTTCTCCAAGTTAGTCATGTGCAGATGCTAAAGGGCAGTTTTTTGTTTAGATCCCTCCTGTAGCAATGTCTCTACAGTTCTAAGTCCTCGCGTGAAAGCCTTATCAGCAATCAGCGTATCTAATACGTGTGGGATGTGGTTGTTCTTGCGATGCTCTCCTGCTCTTGTGTGTTCCTTATGTAGGGCTTTGGTGAGAGCCTGTGGGTAGTTCACATGTTCTTCCACGTCCATGAGGTGTCCCTCCTTCCTTCAGTCTGTGTAAGATGAGGATTTGGGGACCGGTATGTGTACTTGGCCAGCGGAGTCACTTCTTGTGGAAATGAAATGCTGCGGAGAAACTTTTATTTGTCGATAGCCTGGAATGATTCTTAATTTTCTGGATGTGCTCTGGGGAAAAGATCCATCTCCTCTGACCTATAAATGCCCTCAATTTGCTCCTTTATTGCTGGGTATCTCCCTTAGCGGTTAACGTAGGCAGCTCACTCCCCGCACCAATCCTGCATTCATTATTAATTACCCGGAGGGAGGCTGGCTGCTCCGCCGTGATGTTTGCACTTCCTCCTAGACAAATGTGCTCAACTTTTTTTTTCTTTTCTTTCTTTTTTTTTTAAATAGAATATAAAACCTTGAAGAAAAGCGTTGATTTTTAAGACGACGTCATGCTTTCTGCAACTCCCCTGTATGGAAACGTTCATAGTTGGATGAGCAATGAAAGGGTCCGCATGTGTGGAATTAATGAAGACAGGTAAATATTTAAGCTCCTGGCAAGTTAAACCACACTGCAATTCTGCAGAGTGAGGTCTTGGAGTTTGCTCGGTTCCCTGGTACTGGAGCAGATTGCTGCCACCCTGCAACGAGATCAGCCCAGTTTGGAGGGAGGGGGAGGGGGAGAGAAACAAGATGTGCCTGAGAGCAGCAGAACAGGCACTGATTTACTATTTAACAGGCAACCTGGGACAGTGAAGTGGGGCCTGTCTTTAAAGAGATTACTCCCTAAAACTGTTTTTAAATGTGCTTTTGCAATTAATTTATTATTTTGTGTTTGTGAAAGGGAATTAAACCAAATAGTGCACATTTTCTTGTGGTGGTTTGTGGCAGAGGGGCTCCTGCCTGCAACTTGGTGTTCCCTGCCTTTGGACCAACAGCTTGTCTTGTGAAATAGGATCAGTAGTGGCCTTTCTGTCTCCCACAAGTGAATTTCTCTTTCTCCTCCCCTTTTTTCTCTTGATTATAATTCAATCAATGATGAAAATTACAGTCTTTAATAATTTTCCACAGGGTGACACAGGCACTGACCAGTGTTCTTTTCCCTTAAATACCAGCTTTTAAAAAAGTGAAATGATGCTGTACAGAAGCTGCAGACATGCCTCTGCTTCTCTGTGCCAGTTTTGTGTGGTTTTAGTGTTTTTCTGTTTTCTAAGCCCCTGTTCTTACTGTTGTGTGAAAAACCTCGGAAAAGCTGGGGAAAGCTTTTGGTCTTTGCAGGGAGTACTATTTGCAAACATACTCCAAAATAAAATGGCCAAGTGTCTCACTTTGCTTTCTCACCTTCCCTCCACACTTTCCTCCCAGTTAGTTAGGGATAATAATTTTACATGTTATTTGCAGGAAAAGTGAATCTTTTTAAAAACAAATGCATTAAAATCACTGTTTTGCTTTATAGTGATGAAGTGCCTTTAAGCACTTTGATTGAAATAAGTTCTTTTGGGTAATACTGAAATTTCTTTCTGCTGCATGTCAGTGATTTTTATCACCAAGATTTGAAATTTGGCACTAAGATATTTTCTTAATGGTGATTTCTGTGGTAACAAGTCCCAATGCTGCAACACTGGTATGACACAGATGTGCATCTCCCTCTTTAGCATGGAAGAGCTGATGTTCATATATTAGTATGTGTCTTTTAATTTCCTCCTCAGCACTGTTTATGAGTGATACCTGAACAGGCTGTGTTTAAAATGAGATATGCTCACCTTGAAAAAAAAAAAGATAAAGGGGCAAAAGAGAAGATGAAAACCACTTGGAAGAGGCCTCTCTGCAATGTGTTTGGTGTGTTCTTGCTGTCAAAACCCTTCATGCTTATTTTCAAATGGTCCTTGCTTTTCAAAGTAGTTGTTTTACATGGGTGCAGAGAAGGATAAATACATTATCTCATTGGACTTCTTGAAGGGAATCAAAATATGGAGGTGATATGATCTTGCACTGATTTGAGATGTGCAGGATGTTTTCAGAGCGAGTTACTGTTTTTTAACAGGAAAATTCCCGTTAATGATGGCGAAGCACCGAAAAGCAGACTGGAGTTGAGAGAAGAAAATCACCTGAATCACAGTGTGGTAAGAAGTTAAAAACTTTGTGCTGCAGGTGAATCTGTGCCTGTCCTCCCTTCCCTTAGTCCTGCTACTGGCTGTTACTATGTGGTCCATTTGGAAGATGATTAAAACACCTTTCCATTGCAGCTCTAGGAGGCTCGGGGGTGTGCTAGTTGTTTCTCTGAAACAGTGAAACTGGGACTTTATCTATCTTGTTAATCTCTTAATGCTGGCTTTGTGATGTGTGGTGCTGTATGACTTTAGATTCTTAATTTTGCTTTTACAAATAATGTGATGCAGAATACTGGCACGTGTCACAAAAGTAGTTCATGTAAGCATTAAGTCCATCAGTATCTCAGCAATGTTTGTGGGTTTTTTCTTGGAGTGTACATGGGGAGCAGCAAGTGGGAAGGAAATCCGATGGTGGACCTTTCTTCATGCTGCATCCTCAGATGCCTTGCCTTGTGAAGTGTGGTGATGAGCCCTGGAGCAGAGCTGTGGCAGAGGGAGAGGTCTTGGAGGAGCAGGGGAGGCACTCCATCCTTCTCTTTGTGGTGTCCATGCCACAGCCCACATCCTCTTGCTCTGTCAGGGCTCTGGGGCTTGAGGAACCTGTTGTCGCACAGGAGGGATGCCACTAAGCATCGTATCTAGGCCAGTTCTGGCTGCTTGGGTCCTCCTTTATTTCTGACTATTGAATTTTGGATATGCAGATACTGATGGTGATGTTTGTGGTGTTGTCATATATATTGCTCCCTAGGTTCCTGTACTCCCATTTTCCAGTGTGATCAGCTTCTGTACATTTTCAGAACAAACACTATGTTTGTGTTGTTGCTGTTTATCTTCCGAAATATTCATCTATCTGTAGCTTGAGTGGTAGTCATGTTAGTGAGATGTGAAAGTAACATACTTCTTACTCTGTAAAGGTGGATGCAACTACAGCACACCGCATTGACAGTCTCGCAGCTCTAAGTATGGACAGGTCTGGACTCATGCGAGAAGGACTCAGAGTCCCCAGCAGTATTGTCTATTCCACATTGTGCGGACTTGGCTCAGAAAAATCACGGGATGCTACGAGTTCGATAGCTGGCCTTGGATTTACTCCTGAAAGAAATCCAGAGATGCAGTTTAAGTCTAATCCCCCTGAAGCAGTAGAAAGTGCTGCTGTCTCTGGAAAAGCCCCGAATGGCTTCAGCGCTATATACAAAACACCACCTGGAATACAAAAAAACTCTGTCCCAACAGGGGAGACGCTGGGTTTGGACCGAGCTGCGAGTGACAGGCAGAGTCCCCTCGGTGTCAATGGTGCTAGTTACCTAAGGCTCCCCTGGGTAAACCCCTACATGGAGGGCGCAACGCCCGCCATATACCCTTTCCTTGACTCACCAAATAAGTATTCGTTGAACATGTACAAGCCATTGCTACCTCAGCAGTCCACCTACAGCTTACCACAGCACCTGGCTTACTCACCCGTATGTACGAACGGTGAACGTTTTTTATACCTGCCAACCTCCCACTACGTTGCCCCCCACATCCCCTCTTCGCTGACATCGCCCATGAGGCTCTCGACTGCTTCGGCTTCACCAGCAATCCCACCTTTGGTGCACTGTCCAGATAAGGGCTTGTCGTGGAAGATGGGTGTGAGCCCAGGCAACCCTGTCGACACACACGCCTACCCCCACATCCAGAGCAGCAAGCAGCCCCGGGTCCCCACTGCCAAGCCGGCCCCTGCCAACATGCCGGCTGATCCCGCGCTCCTGCTGCCGCACTCTCCCCGGCCGTCTCCCCGCCTCCCAATGCCTGCCCAGGTGGGAGATGCCTACCCGGATTTCCACAAACACTTCCCCAGGATCACCACCTCTCCCTCGTCCGCTGTTACCCTCCCAAAGCCCTACATGAACGTCGGTGGTGAATTTCCACCCTCTCGCCTCTCCAATGGGAAGCTTCCCAAAGGCAGTGATGCTGGGGAGGCGCCTCCGCCATCTGCTCCCCATACACGGAAAACTGGCCATGACCGGAAGGACAGCAGGTCTCCCCCTCTCTTGGAGAAGCAGACCCCGACCAAAGATGTCACTGACAAACCACTGGACTTGTCGGCAAAAGTGGTTGATGCAGAAACTGCTGGCAAGTCAGACCATGGTAAGAAAATTATGCCAACGGTGCTGGTGCATGGAAGAGCAGGAGGGGGAACACACTTACCTGGCAGTGACATCGTTCAGAAAGAAACCATTTCTCCTGGGAACAGCTGCCCCATCTACAGGCCTGAAATTATCAGCACGGCACCATCCTCCTGGATCGTTCCCGGTCCCAGTCCCAGCGAGGAGGCTGGGAAGAATGTCCAGCTGAAAAACAAGGCACTGGACTGGGTTATCCCACAGCAGCGGAGCTCCTCCTGCCCCAGGATGGGTGGCACAGAGACAGTTGTCAGCAGTGTTCCGGGGACAGTGTCAGTGGGTGGGCGGCCGGCGTCAGCATCACCAGCTCCCAATGCCAACGCCGATTGTGCCAAGACGGCCCGGAGCGCTGCGGAGAGCACCGCCTCGGTTATACAGCATGTCGGGCAGCCTGTCGCCACCCCTGTCAAACACAGCAATAAGGTGGCCAAGTCCTGTGGCCAGGAAGCCAACTTCAAGGCAAGTGAGACTGCCCTGGCCTCCAGCCCCATCTTCCTGCCGCCCAACGAGGCGTTTCGCTCCCCGCCTCTGCCCTATTCCAGGAGTTACCTCCCGTACCCAGTGCCAGAGGGGATAGCCATCAGCCCTCTCACCCTCCATGGGAAAGGACATGTGTATCCGCATCCTGTCTTGCTGCCGAACGGCAGCCTCTATCCCACCCACCTTGCTCCTAAACCTGGCCTCCCCTACAGCCTGCCAGCAGGGCGAGGGGAGTTCATGACCTACCAGAATGCACTGGAAGTGGGGATGGTGCACCCCATGCTGCTGCAGCATTCAGCTCTGGAGATCAATAAGGAGGAAAAGGCAGAGAGGAGGTCACGGTCTCATGAGAGGGTCCGCTATGAGGACCCGGCTCTGCGGGGCCGGTTGCCAGAGCTTCTGGAGGGTGGTGGGAAGATGCATTATGAAATGCCTGGGGACAAGAGTGTGAAATTGCACCAGAGCTCTGTCCATAGTAAAAACTCAGCAAAAAGTGACAAACACCTCTTCCCGGATCTTCTGCGAGACGAGCAAGAGGCTAAAATTGAAGCAAACGTAACAAAAGCCAGCTTTGTGACGGAAAGCAGTAATCAGACTAATGACCCTACAAAGCACAAGGTAGACCAGGTGCCGCAGCACAGGGATTTTATTGTAATGAGAGAGGAGTTTGGAAGAAATAATGATCTTCACGAAACCTATAATTTTAAGCAGGCCCAGAGTTCATCAGTGTTCGGCTTAAGGAAAGAAGATTTATCTGTGAGCCAACCTAAAGAGAGGGTGGCCGTCCAGCCTTCACCCGTTTTCTTGGAAAGCACTCACGAGAGTGATGCTCCAGCTCTGGCCTTTGGCAAGGTGCAGGAGGATGCAAAGCCGTTCTGCATGGGGACTGCGCCGCCAAGCACCGACGCCAACCAGACCTATACCAAAGACGGAGCCGACGATGCAGAATCTGCCGATGGCAAAATACTGAAACCCAAGCCGTCTAAATTGGCCAAGAGGATCGCAAACTCTGCCGGTTATGTGGGTGATCGATTCAAGTGTGTGACGACCGAGCTGTACGCCGACTCCAGCCAGCTCAGCCGGGAGCAGCGGGCGTTGCAGGTGAGTCTGCACGGTCCAATGACCACCGCGCTGTTTGTTGTTATTTCTCTGTTGCGAGTCGCAGTTGAGTTTTAAAGTTGAGAGAAGCAATGCAGGTGGGGAAGACCAGAAATTTTTTTGTTTTAGGGCGTACTCAGTTAGTTAATGATAGTGAGGCAATGTAAAGAATAGTATGTGTGGCTTGTAGGTATGCACGGGCTAATAAGCTTTTAAGGGCTTTTACTAAGATCTGATAAAAATGTTAATGCACGTTAATGAAATGTTTGTGCAGTTACAAGGGGAGTCGGACAGGCATGCATGTTACCGTGGCGCTAGCAATGGCTGTAATTTCTCAGCTGGCCTGTAGTGCCAGCTAGCAGAGTGTACCCAGAAGTTGTGATTAGTATGCCAAATGTGCCGTTTGATGGAGAGGAGTCTCAGCCATGTATTAGTGGGTCTCAGGCAACGTTTGCGCCAAGCGAACGCATAGGAAAGAGTAGGAGCGGTACTGAGGTTGATGCTGAGGGATGATAGACAGATACTGTGTTGGAATATTCTTAGGGTGTTTTAATGAAGGGATGAATTAAGCCAAATTGTTTTGCATTGTTAAGAAAAGAATTGGTTTATGCTTATAAAAATGGATGAAGTTATCTAAATGATCCATTGAGTGCCCATTTTAATTACATAGATGGAAGGATTACAAGAGGACAGTATTTTATGTCTACCTGCTGCTTACTGTGAGGTCAGTTCTTCAAATTTTTATTACTAGACTCTTACATAAACCTTTGAGTTAAATTTCATTTCCAAATACACAAAGGGAAGTTTGTGGGCCATGGTCGTCTTTATTCATTGTACAGTTTTGTGTTGTTGTTGGTGTTNATATAATCTTACATATATATATAATTATATATGAAAGAATTGTGTGACTTTTTGATTATAAGATGCTAGAACACTGTTTTATGAGTCAGATGTGTTAAACTCCTACCCTTAGCTATCTATCTGAAACCTTTGGTTTTGAGTCAATTTTATTTTGGAAATACTTTCATATAAGGTAAGGTGAATGAAATAATTTTTATTGCAAGACTTTTTTTTTTTTTCATATCAATTCTTTTTCTGACGTGCNGAGGACAGTATTTTATGTCTACCTGCTGCTTACTGTGAGGTCAGTTCTTCAAATTTTTATTACTAGACTCTTACATAAACCTTTGAGTTAAATTTCATTTCCAAATACACAAAGGGAAGTTTGTGGGCCATGGTCGTCTTTATTCATTGTACAGTTTTGTGTTGTTGTTGGTGTTTTTTTGTTTGTTTGTTTTTGTTTTTTTTTTTAATTTATTTTATTTCTTTTTGGTTTTGTCTCTTTTTATCTCCAAAATGGAATGTTTTTATTTTATATACAGTATATATTTATATATAATCTTACATATATATAT
>VXAU01005470.1:974619-1128617 GCA_013399695.1 Formicarius rufipectus | reverse complement strand
TTTTTTTTTTTTCATATCAATTCTCTTTCTAGCGTGCAATGATGCGCTTCTCAGAGTTGGAGATGAAAGAGAGAGAAGGCCAAACAGCTACCAAAGACTCAGAAGTCTGCAGATTCAGCCAGGCAGACTGGGAAAACTTGAAAGGAAACAGTGAAAAGAAGCCAAAGTCTGTCACTCTGGAAGATGCCATTGCTGACCAAAATGACAATGACAGATGTAAGCGAATTTAGATGGCTTTCTGAAGCGTGCATGTGTCTCTGTGCCATGGCAGCTTGCAGCAAAGCAAGCAGATCTTTGTGTTTTCGTGGTGTTGCTGGTTAGAATCAGTGGCCTTGGCCTCAGCAGGTGTGGAGCTGCCACGGCTGGTGCTCTCTGTGCTTTGTTTTGGGGTTTGCAAGTTACTGATTACCATTGGACTTGTTTTTTCAGGAGATAGTTAACTAAGTTACTGCCTTAAAGAGTTTCTCTTTTTAATTGATGGGGTACCACATCAGCCAGTGAAAGCAAAGGTCCAGGGTTATATTTCAAATACAGAAAGGAGATGGGGAAAAAGAGAGAGGCAAGGTGTTCAGCTTCCTGAAGTTGCAGTGGCACTGGGAGATGCCAATATTGCAGCTTTCAGGCAAATCAAGGATGGAGGACAGAAGAGTGATGGGGAGCAGGAGGGAATGTGATCTTCTGGGCTGGCTTATCCATGAAAGTTGCTGGTAACACCTCCAAAGCATGGGAAGCTAGTTAGCCTGGGTGACTTGCAGTGGCTAGGGAGGTGCATGTGGCAGAGGTTCTTGCAGGCAGGCAGAGCCTGTGAAATTCCCTGTGGGGCTGGCACTTCCCTCTAGGCTGTGGCAGGGTGTCAAGAGGACTATGGAAAATGCAACATGCTAAAAGTAAGATAAACTTAGTAAATAAATAAATAAAGGTATTATGGGACTTTGTACTGTATGCAAAAAAAATCACTTCTATTTTGTTTGGACTCTTGGTAAGCATGTGGCTTCTGTCAATTTCCCCCCCCCACCTTTTTTTTTTTTTGCTCTACCTATGTATTTAAGGAATGGATCAGTTCCTCCTGTTGCTGCTTTGTTTTGAACAACACAGAAAAAAAACACATCTGTGCTGAATGCATTGCAAAACAAGAGGGAACACACTGCAGACTGCATCCCCTGTGTGTGTGTGTGCACTGTGTAAGTCGGTGGTTGTGTGCTCTTCTGTGGGTGGAGATTCATGAGTAGGGCTAGTAGAAAATTCCGTTCAGGCAATTTAATAACTTTGAATTATTGTTCTGGTCTTTGGTTAATGCTTTTGGCAGAGCATGCTGGTCAATCATACTTGCTCAGTTACCTAAATCAAGTTACTGTGGTATTGCTGTCACTGAAATAACAGCCTCAACAAAAATTGTCCTGGCAAAATAGGAAGGGAAAGTTTAGTTGTGGAAGTGGGGAGGGTACTAGGGTGGCAGGGGCAGGCTGAACCCTTGGAGAAGCTGAAACCTTGGAGGAGCTGAATGGCCTTTCCGTTCTTCATGCTGTATCGAGGTGGACTCAGGGAGGAAGGCACAGCTGCCTTTGCAGTCTCTGTGCTAAAGTTGAGAGCTGAGCAGGCTGCTGCCCCGGCTCCACCCACACTGCAGCTTCCTTGCTCCTCAGAGGGCTCAGGGTGCCCTGGTGATGTCCTCTGTTGAATTCCACCCTGGGTATGCTGGAAGAAGAGCAGTGGCAGCGTCAGTCTTGGTGGCTTGTTCTGGCTGCAGGGCAAGATGGGTTCAACCAGGAGGGGGATGATGGGCTGGGGGTTTGAGGAATGGGCACAGGAGACTAGTGGAGAGAGGGAAGGCTTGCTCAGGGGCATGGGGAGGGGCAGTGGGGGGCTGTGGAGAGGAAGAGTGTTAGAACATCACTGTGTAATGGAACTCTCCCCCCCCAAATCCTTGCAAAAGGCTGATGATATGGTTTCTCTGTAAATTCATCATTTATTGAGGTCTCTGACACTTGAATCTGTGTTTGAGACTGTTAAATAACTGTTGGAAGCAGGGGAAGGATATTCAGTCTTATGTTAGTTCATTCCTCTCCTCTGCTAATTAGCTCTGACTTAACAGGCTATTTCAGAGTTTGGCCGAATGTCTAAACTCCTAAAAGTGCAGATCTGTTCTGCTGAGGGAGCTCCTTCTCTGTATTCCAGTCTGGGCAGCAGCAAATACTTACCAGTACAGATTCAGGTCTCAGTAAAAGTTTTTTATCATGGTGGTTCACCTCCTGCCCCTTCGGGATAGCAGCTGATAAATCAGGAAGCCGAGTTTCACACCTCTTGAATGCCTCTACTGTGGTGGCTTGGACTCTGATGGGGCTTGAGCCACCAGCAGGCTTAATGCTTCTCACTGAGTGACTGGTGAGGGGTGATGAGCTCTGCCTACTCTTTCCCTTTGGTTATCACCACCGAGAGCCAGGGCTACTTACCTCTTGCCTTCAATTTCTAACCACACTGTTGGTGCTTTTGGCTTTAAAACTCACAAATGGGAACGAGCTGATGGTTTGCAACCTCATCCGTTTTCTTTCTGCCTCCTCCTGCAAGTGATCTTGCTGCTTGAAAAGTTGTTCCACCTTGTTTTGTGTAGTGTTTCTCCGGCGCTGTCTGAAGGGAAAGCGCCGTGCCTTTACCTTGGCAAGTGGGGAATTCAGGAGTGAAACAGCGGAGCTGTTAGGATTGACCCCCACTGCCAGCACTTCACCTGCCCGATGCCGGCGGGAAATAGGGAAACTGCAGCCAGAACTGTGCTTGTGGCACAGAGCCAGCTCACAGGGCTCCCCTGCTGCCGCCTCGGCACAGTCGCAGCCGTGCTTGGCTTGGAGCACTGGAGCCGATCGGAGCCCTGGCAGCTGCTCGGCCCCTTGGCTCCTCTAAATCTACCAGTGCCACAAAGGGCTAAATAACATAGGCAGGTGATGCTTACAGAGGCATCTGATGGGATGGAGAATGCCTTTTTTTTTTCCTAGCTGTATTGCACGTGTGCAGACTTCCTTGCAAGCAAATGAAGGCACAATATCTGATTCCCTAAACTTTTCCTCTGACTTGGCAGTGCCATGGCTTTGCTGTAGTCCGAGTCTTCTTACGCTTCATCCTGCCTTCTGGAGGGGGGTCAAAGAGGTGGGGTTTTGTTTCGTTTATTTTTTTTTTTTAATTAAAAAAAATTTTTTTTAAGGCCCAATATACCGGAGATAGCCATGTTAGCTAATTAACGAGCAATTAAAGTAGAAGTGCTTCAGTTCTCTCCCATCTCATTTAGGTTTTGCTGGGCATCTGAGACCGGGCATCTGAGAGCAGCCGTGAAGCTGCTTTGTTGCCAAGGTGACTTGTAAATGTTGCTGAGGCGATGCTGCTCTGGTGCATTTTCATAGCACAAACATGATAAATTATGGGATGCATATGTCATGAGTCATAGGATTGTTCAGAGATCAAGTGATTTAAGCTATTGGCATGGACACACACATCAATACAGGCATGTGATGATCGCATGTTGGTTCTTAAAAAAGCTCTCCTAGAGGTATTGAAAATCATACCCGAGTGTGAAAGATTGAATAAATTCTACAAGCTGTGAATGTCTTGATTGGGGAGCATGATTTTGCCTGGTTATTTAATTTTCTAGTAGGAGAACACTGCCCATTTAAGCCTTAGCTGGGAAAAATTACCCCAGTATGTAAGAAGTCTGATCTTGAGGCATGAGGTCATGAGGAAAAAGTTAAAGCAGTTTCTCTGTGTGAAGGTAAATGGTGTAATGTACCAAAGCACATTACGCTATTGATCTTAAGTGTTGGAGGGGTGCTAGTGTCCCTTTGCATGGAAATCTCCTGCTTTGCTTTTCTCTTTCTGGGCTTTGTGTATACTGGGACAAATGAAACATGGAGACAGTAAACATGTCCTTTGCTCTGGTCAGTTATTACCTTCCTGCCACAGGACATAGTGCAGAAAATAAAGGGGAAAACACTGAAAAGTCTGTGCATTGAGAGTGGTGGTTGCTTGTTTGTGCAGTGTGGTAGGCTTGGGCAGAAAGAAATAAATACTGAAAGCTCCCAAGCAGAGGTACTTGGAGGGAAAAATGAAATCAGCTGGGTTCCCTCTGCCCCATGGGATACTCGAAATTGAATACTGAAAATGTCTTAGGGAATTTCTTGCTGTTGGGATGACTGTGCTGAATACTGGGTTTTTCTTGGATGAATAAAGGGTGCCTTGCTTAAGTGAGCACAATGAGAGGTTGCTCCAGGGAAGAGGAAAGGCTGTTTTTAGCTGCCATGTTATTTGAACAAAAGAATCACAGCTTAAACACTAAGATATGTTTCCTTGTTTGCATTGCATGGGAGGGCTTTGTCTGAAGCAGCTGACAGCAACAGGAAGATGGAAAAATGAAAGAAAGTTTTTTTGGGTAGCATGTTTGTGCATGTGTGTAATCATTTCTCATGAGATTATAACCCATGTGCTAAGGAGATACTGCTTCAGGCGGAAACCAGATGTGAAGCAGCATCTTCTTAATTCTTCCTTGTTTCTGCTTTGGTATGATGGTGAGAAATAGTTTGAGTTGTTGGTGCTGGTTCTCACAGCTGGTGTGAGAGTGGCAAATGCTAGAGGCTTGAGGAAGGAACACAGTTTAAGAGTTTAATCTCCGTACTCATAGAGGTGTGTTGCTATGAGAACTCAGCATTTATCATGTGTTTCCAGCTACCTCATCACCGTTGGAATAATGATGATACGAAAAGTCCCAAGTATTTTGTTGTTCTTTTCTTCCTCGGGTGGTGAAAAGGATGTTGTAGATACATGGCGCGGGAGGGGGTTGGTGAGAACAAAAGCAAATAAATTCTCCTCATCCTTGTTGGGCACACACGTTACGCTTATGTTGCTGTGCCTCATGTTGACATCTCTATCTTAATTTGGGGAGACATTGTGTCTGATCCTGGTTGCTTGCAAAACAGTTTGAGGATTGAGTGGAATCTGGTGGTAAAATATTAATAGAGCCTGTGCTCCAGTGCTGTGCCGAGGGGAAGAACCTCTGGGCGTGTGATGTGTCCGTGTGAGCCGCGCAGGGAGCCTGTCAGCCTGTGGGTTACACTGTGTCCCGAACATGGTCTGACCTTTGTCCTTTAGCGCTGAAAATCTGGCTGTGGGAGAGGCAGGAGCAGCGGCGCCGGAGTGGAGAGGCAAGGACGAGTCCCGCTGTCGCTGTCCTCCCGTGTTGCTGCAGGATGATTACACAACCGGGATTAATGTGCGGAGATGCCGCGTCTCTAATGGTCTTAACTGCATCTAGCGGGACGGATTGCGGAGGCGCGTGTGCAGCAGGCGGTCCTCGAGAGGGATTTCTGGCTCAGCAGCGGAGGAGATGTAGCTCTGGTCCCCTGAGGGGTCCCTCTTGGATGTGACCGGAGAGTGGAGGCCAAGGTGTCACCGAGCTGCTGGCAGTGATGAACCTCAGGAGGTGTGTGCTGTTCTCCTCAGCATGTGGAGCCCTGGAGAAATGCTGACGGTGACAAGTTGTTAGTGAGGTCTCTCCCCTTTTTATTTTTTTAGTGCAGTCTGAGCAAGCGGCGCTCGGCATCCCTGTGCCAAGTGCTCTTGCCGACAGAGAAGGAATTAATCTGCAGCAGGTCGCTTTCTGTGGTGGCAGGCTGGAATTAGCTTGCTGTTTCCTGCAAGCCGTAAAGATTAAGACCATCACCCCTTCCCGCCCTCCCTACACCATGCTACTTCCTCTGACCCTGCAAGAGCTTCTCTGGGAATTGGTCAGGATGTGCCTGCCTTTTCTCAGGCCAGACAGCATTAAGAGCAGGAAAGTTATCCCAGTGTAAAGACTCTCTGCGTGAACCATGACATGTAGCTGTTGGTACTGCTGGAGACATGAAGGCTCTAAACAGCAGGAGCATGGCTGAGAGTGCCCTTGCCTGATCTGTTCAGGGAAACTGACCACAGAAGTGTAATGTTTCCTTATGAAAGGAGGAAAATAGCAGATTGCATTAAAAATGTAAAATGAAATCAGATAGAAGCATTTATTTCTAAGGGGATACTTAAAATGTGGCTGGTCCAGCTTCTTTCATGCTGTGTGGAAACAGGAGTGCTGGTGCTGTTGGTGTGGTGATAGGGTACAGCTGTGGGGCAGCATCTTCGTGCCAGATGTGCAACCACAGGGTGTTGCCAGATTCATCCTGGTTTGGGGGGACACGGCGATTTGGAGGCACTGTCATAGTAAGCTGAGATACCTGCTTTCTGAAACGTTTGCATTGTTGGCTGGAAGAAGTGTGACAAAATGTGTTTTAAAGTCTTGAAGGGAGCATGTGTTGGCCAGACGGCCTCGTGGAGAGGAGCATTGCCAAATAGCAGAATGGCCCGAGCATCCCTCGTGCCTGCAAAAACTCAGCTTTTGTTTTGATTTTTCCTCTCCAGTATCTTCTGCTGTTTCATAGGCAGCCCTGCAGGCAGCTTCCTAAGCAGCGTAAAAATTATGCTGGGGTGTCTTTTGGTGCCTGCAAACATCCCCAGAACCCTTGGTGCTATGTGGAGTCACTTCCAAATTGCAGCGAGGAGAAATCTCATCAGAGAAGTTTTCCCCCCTCCCCCCTCATCCTTCCATTGCTGACAACAGGTATTTCAAGGACAGTCACGAAACCCGAAGGTGTTGGCAGAGCTGTAGGAGGGTGCTCTCGAGATAAGGTGGGATAGAGTTGGGCTGCATCCAGAGGCTGCCAGTGCCTGGATGGTGCTGTGGTGGGGCTGCAGGGAAGTGGTGTTTACCTTGGTGAGGGGGAAGAGCAGAAGTTGAAGGCCAGGCTGTAGGGGAGGAAGACTGAGTAAGGACAAGGAGGACTGGGGGAGGGAAGGGCAGCAGAGCTGGTGGGAGTCCAGGTAGGAAGCCAGTAGATGTGTTTGCAGGAAGAGAAGCGGGAGAAGGAGGAAGAGCAAGAAGGAGGAATAAGGAAAGGGACAGTGAACTGTGGGATGGAGGATAGTTTGCCAAACAGCAGCAGGAGTGCAGAAAGAGTATTGGTCAGCCAGGAGGGCTAAAATGCATGGGAAAACCAACTTGTTTGTGAGAACTGTAAATAGGAAGCTGATTGTGTGCGCTGCAGTCCATGCTGCGTGTCTGCTTAACCATGCCTTGGCTAGTTTGGTTAAATCCAAGGAAAAAACCTTATTCAAGATGATGATTAAATCTAATTTTAAGTCAAGCATGCATTTAAAATTGCTTAAGCTGTCTCTGAATTTGGATGAACAGTAGTGAAGTTTGGGCAGGCAAGGAGACATGGGTGTTTTTGTGGCTAATTTGTCAGAACAGTTTCTAGTAAGCTTTTCAGAGCTCACTCCCTTGCTGTTGCTGGAAATATTCCCTGAAAAAAGTGAGGTCTATTTAAAAGGAGGTGACAAAGATCATGTGAGGTACAGTGACTGGCTGGTTACTTGGAGTGAGAAAGCCTTTTTATAACCTTGCATTCAAGTAGTGCTTTTTGCAAAATATCACAGCTATTCTTAGTGGTATTTGTGTGTCTGTCTGTGTGTGTGTTCCGTATCCAATTTACATGTCCAGAAGAAGGGGATGAATGCTTTTAAGTTGGACACTGCAATTCGATGGGAGAAGTTAGCAAAAGATAAGGATTATCACCAGAAGGTATTTTTGAAAACAAAGTTTTGAAATGGGGCTTGGATTGTTACTTGCCACGGTTTTGGGGGGATGAGGTTGCTTTCTGAAAAGGATCTGTGCTTTCAGTATCTAAATTTGTTTCTTTATTTAAGAAAGCATATTATGATGTTTCTATGGATACAGGTATTGTGGAAATTGTACTTCTTAAATTAATGTAAAAACAACACAAAGTAGCATGCTTTTGGGGGCTTTTGTGCTTAACTGTTGAGAAAACTGCTGCCTTAGGGTGAACAGAGGAGACTTGTTCCAAAGTATGGTTTTGTGTTTATTTGCATGCCTCCTGTGCTGTAAGTCATGGTGGAGATGATACTGAAGAGATCAGAGAGCAAGGCTTTCTCACAATGAATTGTGTTGTATTTATTAGGTCTTGTGGTGTTTGTTTTTTTTTTATTATTTTTAGGTAACTTTACTAGTACAGAAAACACCCGAGGTCACTTTCTTGAAACTCCAGAGGAAAAAGATCTTTCAAATGAGAAATGTTATTTAGAGAGACATTCTATATATGAAAAAGCGGAAGACCAGCCAACAGAAGATATTGGCCAACATTCATGTCCACGTCTGGACAGGAAGCGTAAACACTCTGGTGAGAGAGTGCAAAATGATGGCAGCCAAAATGAGAGCTTTGTGGAGGAACTCCAGGATGAAGTTATATCAAAAGCAAAAAAGAAGAAGAACTCCAAAGGTAAGACAGCATTTTGCTTTGATCTCTCTCAAGGAATGTCTTGTGAAAGGAACGTCCCTTTGGCTTAATGTGTTTCCATTTTTGAACTTGCTAGTTACTAATGTGAGCACTGTCATTTCACTTTAAATTATATATATGTATATATATGTATGTATATATATGTGTATATATATATGTATATATAAAAAACTTGGTATATAAGGATAAAGCACTAGTCATTGGACACTGTAGCCACAGCAGTGCAAGTTACTGTAGTGCATGTAACCCTTAATGAGCGAACCTTTAAAATGCATAGTGTGGTGGTAAAGCTGAGACTATATGCCCCGAAAGTGAAATGTAGCTTTTGTTTTAAGTTGAGGGGGCTTTTTGATTAATTTTTAGTTATTTTTCCATTAGATGACTGGCCTGAGAGGGAAATGACAAACAATTCCTCTAACCACTTAGAAGAGCCCAATTGTAATGAGGTGACCAACCTGAAGGTGTGCATTGAATTAACAGGGCTCCATCCCAAAAAGCAGCGTCACCTGCAGCATCTTAGGGAACTATGGGAGCAGCAGGTGTCACCAGAGAGATCCCCGTCCGGCAAGTTGGGCCGGCAAAGCAGGAAAGATTTAGCTGAGGCTGTTCAGCCAGAGGCCACTGCAAAGGTCAAAGACTTCACAGAAGAAAGGCACACCAAGAAAAGGTCAGAGGCCAAAAGCAATAGAAGTTGGTCTGAAGAGTCCCTCAAAACAAGTGACAATGAACAAGGTATGCAGAGACTACTAGGGAAACCAGCCGGGTTTAGCATTTTCAGTGACGCATGCTGCCACCGATGTTAAGGAATTGTTGAGAGCTTATTTTTATTTCTTTATTTCTTTTTTTAAATTATATATATATTTCTGTAGATGTCCATTTGTATAAGGACTGACACCTCCTCTTTAAGAATTGCACTGTAGCTGATATTTGTCAGACAAGAAAATGTGTTTGTGTATGTGTGTGTAACTATGTGTTTGTGTGTGTGTGTGTGTTTTGGCTTTAAATACTTGCATAGGTAATGCGAACATGAAGTTTATATTTCTAGAGGAGAGCTGGGGGGGCCATAAAATGGGGGCATGCTTCTGGGTGAGGGAGGGAGGGTGAAAATAGGCTGCTAGTTCTTGTAAGGATGTTTAACCTCATGTAGGATTTGAGGGGCTATGAGCCTCTGAAACAGTGTCAGCACAGGTAGCAGTTCTTGATCTTGGGAACCAAACACCTCCAGCACCCTCGGCACTGCTGGGTTTCTCTGCCTTTCGCAGGCTATATGCTCAAGAGCAGAACTCACTCTCTTCCTGATGAGGATGCCTTGCCGGTTTCTCCTGAACATGTTCTGTAAAGCCCTGTCACCCCATGTCCCATCCTCTTGACACAGATCTTCCCAGCAGCTCTCTCCTAAAGGCTCACTTCCTGAAAGTGTATTCTTTCCTTGACTTGTCTCTGGCTGCTTCTTTCCCCCTCACTCAATTTCCTCCTTTTCCCCAACCTCTCTCCCATTTCTGCCCGTTCCCTCTCCTGGGAGAGTGGAGACTGGAGGCAATCTGCCAAATTTTCATTGGGATGGACAGGTCACTCTCTTGTCCCTACTGTCCTCGGCCCCTGAGCAGCTTTTCTGCTCAGATGCTTTTCTCATTCCCTGTTATATTTTCCTGCTTGGTTGGAGAACTCGTGGGGAACAGCATCACACAGCCCACGTGGCAAATCCCCTGGTGCATCCGCCACACCTGATCGTGAACCTCTATCTCTGGGCACAGCATTGAGCCATTGTTTCTTCTTTTAAATTTTCAGGTAAAAGCTTGCAAATACTCTTCCTCCTCTCACCTCTCTGAAGTCCTCTGCTTGTTACTGAGAAAAGGCTCTTTCTGGGAGTGGGAGCTCTGTGTTGGATGTTTGGGCTTTTTCCTCCTTCACAAACCTGGGACCTTCAGTAAATTGGGAGATGTGCACACTCCCACTGACTTAATCTGTAGTTTAGCTGAGATCCCCTTAAAAAAAGAGAAGCACGAAGAGTGGATCTTCTTGTCCCATGGTACGGAAAGGACTGAGTCCAGATTATCCTGCACCAGTGAGGGGTTTCCTGGGTAGTGTCTCTGAAATAGTCACAGGCAAAAGTATCAGCTTGTCTTCAGTCCTAAGGCTCATCATCTGTCCTTCTCCTCAGCAGGATTATCTGAGGGCAGAAAACACCAAACTTTGATGCTTATTGATGGGGAAGGTTCTCCAAAAGGATTTATGGAGCAGGAGATCAAAACTTGGTTTAAAAGAATCTTTGACTCTTAACATCCTTGTTTTATGTGCTGCCTTGGTGAGCATGGTATCAGCTCAAACACCCCTGCCCATCACCTGCCCCGCTTTGTGCTTTCAGAGAGAGATACCTTGTAGAGATTAAATGAGGGTCACTAACAACAACCTGCATTGTGTAAGGATGCTCTCACTTTCCCCTGCAGTGCCTCCTCTGGCAGTGACAGGCTTTCTCTAGCACATGACCTAGGGAAAGAGATGTGTCTCCCAGTTTATGCGCCGTTCCCAACTGCATTCAGGTGTACTCGCCCTGTGGCTGTGAAAAACTTCTTGGTTTTGGAAGCTGCTATAAAACCATGAGCCTGACTGAATTATACCTTGCTATTCATTGTACAGAAGCACTGGAGATGGTTCAGATCAGTTTGCTGATGCTCCTGCAGCCCTGTTGAGGTGTGGACCTTTGAGACTCCTTTTTTTTTAGCTCTCTAGGATGAGGACACTTTCAGTCTTGCTTGGGACTAGTCCTCAAATTTTTCATAAACAAGCAGATACTGTTGATATGAGAATATACATTTCAGTTGAAGTCTTCTTTTTTAATCTGGAGCTGGGAGCAGCTGTTTCCTGTGCCCAGGCACTGCCTGCAGATGTGATAGTCTCTGCTGGTGGGAAGCTGGTTGTGTACCAAGCAGTGGGCTGTAGTATGACATCAAGGTCTGCCTCTGTGCCTATGAAACCTTAATCTGGCAGCAGGATGATTTGCTACCCTTATCTACAAATCTCTGGGAACACATTGACTTCTGACTTCTGGGCTTGTTGCTCCAGTTGTATTCAACCTGGGATTTTAGTGTGGAAGAAGCTGTGTGTTGCATTGTAAGATGCCATCATGCTGTCACCTCTTTGTTCCTGGTCAGTGCCAGAACCCTGAGAGCTGACATGTAACTTTCCTGAAATGATTTCTGGGGAGAATGGATTGAGAGCAGACTTAGGGGTGTTTGGGGAAGAGAAGCTTAAAATGACCTGGTAACGTACACTGGCAGCCCAAAAAGCCAAAGGTGTGCTTGTCTACATCAAAAGCAGCAGGAGCAGCAGGTCAGGGTGAGGGATTCTGCCCCTCTATTTTGCTCTCATGAGACCCCACCTGGAGTGTTGCATCCAGCTCTTGGGCTCCCAGAACAGGAAGGATGTGGACCTGTTGGCGCAAGTCCAGAGGAGGCCAACGAAGATGGTCAGAGGTCTGGATCACCTCTCCTATGAGGACAAGCTGTGAAAGGTCTGGGGTTTTTCAGCCTGGAGAAGAGAAGGCTGTGGGGACACCTTATAGCACCTTCCAGTACCTAAAGGGGACTTACAGGAAAGCCTGGAGAGGGACTTTTGACAAGGGCATGAAGTGACTGGACAAGGGGTAATGGATTTGACCTGACAGAGGGTAGGCTTAGATTAGGTATTGGGAAGAAATACTTAACTGTGAGGGCGGTGAGGCCCTAGAAGAGGTTGCCATGAGAAGTTGTGGATGCCTCATCTCTGCAAGTGTTCAGGGCCAGGTTGGCTGGGGCTTGTGAGCCAGCTCACTGAGTGGAAGGTATGCCTATCAACAGCAGGAGCACGGGAACTAGATGATCTTTCAGTTCTCTTCCAACCCAAACCATTCCATGGTTCTGTGATCCTGCTTGCAAAGTGATGTTGCTGTGCTGGGTCTCTGGGATGCAGCAGATCTGTTAACATGGAGATGCCAGCAACCTCAGAGCATCATGCTGCTTGCCCAGACCCATGACCAAGGAAGAAGCCATGACCTCTGGTGGAGTCCCAGCTGAGCAGTAACCTCACACTGCTGGTGGTGCAGTAGCCAGCTCTTCAGGTGGTCCCCCAGAGAGCCACAGCCGCTCACCTGGTGTGTAGAGGAGCAAATGGAAGCAGCATAGAAAGAAAAGCCCTGAGGAAAGGAGCCAGGAGGATCTGTCCCATCGGGAAGCCTCTGCCAGACCCTTGGAGCTGCCTTGGGTTGCAGGCAGTGTGGCAGCACCATGGAAGGAAGCAGCTGCTGGGGTGGGAGTTGAACAAGTGAGCATTTAGGTGATGCAGCAGCAGCTGCTTTTCCGTGTGGACCTCTCTGCAGCCTGCTCCTGCAAGAAGGGAGACAGGCCCTGCTCTGAGTCAGACTTGCCACAACCCACATCAGTCAGAGACCTGGGTTTTTGGTTTGGGATTTTTTTCCCCACAGATATTTGGGGCTATTCCATCTCACTCGTTTTTGTTATCCCTTCACCTGGTCAGAATGATGGGGTGGCATTCCAGGATTAATCACTTGCCTCTTTTCTGCCAGTGTTGTCTTGCATTTCCCAGACTAATGCATGGCTTCTTCTTTGTAGTGCTGGCCTCTTGCAATGTTACTGATCCTAAAGTTCCTGGGCATAGGTAGCTGTTCTGTTTCTTAGCTCTGGTGCACGTGTAGCCTGGTGCCTGCTGTCACCACCACAGTGCAGGGTCAAAGTGGAGCACAGTTTACATGGAGCTTGCCAGGTGGGAGTACACATTTTTTAGTGGCGATTAAACTTGTATTTTCAATGCCTCAGCATCTTTGCATGGGAAAGCCTGCAGTTCTTTGAGACAGGCTCCCCTTCCTGTGTTATTTTCCACCATCCTTTCAATATTTCAGTTCTGTTCCAAACTTGGGAGTTTTTCCTTCTATTCCAGTTTTTCTACATGCAACAGTTTGTCCTGCTTGCACTCACCAGAACTCATCATTGCTGCTTTCCATATTTTCTTTTTTAGTAAGTGACTAACTGGTAATGGTGATACTTCTATATTGGAATTGGGCTTTTTACATACTACTTCAGTTAGGTTAGTTGGGATCAGGAGAATTAAACACTCCCTACTTCATGCTGTCTACTGAGTTGGAAAGACAACTTTTCATCCATAGGCTCAGCCTATGACTAGGTGCCTTGCTCCTGGATTCCAAAGCCTGAAAAATTTACAGGATTTTTGCTGAACAATCTGCACTTTGTGTGTCCCATAAATTGCCTGACATCTGCTTGACAAGCCACAGTATGCATATTTTTCTAGAAAGTATCTCAAAAGAACCAAGGGATTTCTTTTTTCCTCTTTTAATCTAGAAAGCCTTCTGTGAGTTGCTTTCACAGATCTATTTAAAGGAGGACAAAAGTGTGAAACTGCCCACCAAGGGGATTCTAGATTTTATTTTTTACCAACTGGCTCTGGATTGAATCTCTTTAAATAAAGGTGTCTCTTCCCTGAGCACCTGCTTATTTTCTTCTGTTCTGAAAGTAGGATCACTTCAGAGACTTCTTGGAGCAAAGGAGCCTCTTTAAAGTGTTCAGGGTTTTTTCTGCACCTTCCCTCAGTGGTGTGGTGTTGTTTGGCTGAAGTGTCCCTTCCTTTCCAACAACCTTTAATTTTTCTGCAGAGGACTTGGTTCTGAGGTCACCTCAGTTCTGTTCCCAAGGGAAATTTAGGCTATAAAAAGTCATCTTTCTTGTCCTTGTTTTGTTGTAAACCTGCTTGCACTCCAAAAAAGCCCCAAAACTTAACCATGCTTTTTGCATGTGGCCCAGATGTGGGATCCAGCTTGTTGGAGCAAACCCAGCCCTGCCAATATCCTGCCGCAGGCAGCAGAGCACTGGTCTTACTTCCCCAGTGTCTTGGAAAGACTCAGTTCTGGATGGAGCTCTCCGGAAAACACATCCTATTGCTTTTTCTGCAAAATCCCTGCACTTTCTTACAGAGAGCTTGCACAGAGCTTCTGTAGGGACGGCTCCTTGAGCAGCGTTCCTTCCCTTGGCTTGTTTTCGAAGTCAAAATGCTGCTGAGGAGATGTTCCCTATCTTATGGCCACCTTGGGGCAAAGCTCAGCATTCCCATCTGCGCTGTCCCATTAAGACCTGATCCACCCTCCCACCTCTCTTCCTTTCCCCTCTTCCCGTGACATCCCTGTGTCTCCCCTCACACCCCACCAAGCCAGGGGCAGACAAACCAGCTGTGCCCAGGCTGCTGGAGGAGCTGGTTCCCCTTCAGATAAAGCAGTTCCCAGGTAAGGAGGCGAGTTTTTCCCTGGTGGGGCGGTGCTGCAGCGGTGTTCCGCTCTGCCCGCGTGGCACTGCCGAGCTGGCATGGCACACCACCCACCGCGTGGCCCCGGCGCCTGGCGCGGGGCATTTCATTCAGGGGTTTTTATTAGAGCCTGGTAAACTGTTAACGTAATGTCAGCTGGTGAGGTGCTATTTACAGTTGGGATGTGGAATGCTTAAAATATTAATGGTTTGAAAATGTAATTGTAGATCTCCTAAGCAGTCGAGGAGCTTGTGTTAAGTGCTAGCAGTGCGTTTTCCTTTTAACGCACCATGCGATGTGTGATGCCTTTCCTTCCCATTTAGGTTTGCCCGTATTCCCGGTGTCTCCGCACATGAAGAGCCTTTCATCCACCAATGCAAACAGCAAAAGGCAGGCTCAGCCAAGCTGTACTCCAGCCTCGAGGTTGGCTGCCAAACAGCAGAAAATTAAAGAAAGCCGGAAGACAGATGGGCTGTACACAGACGAAGAGGAGGATTTCCAACATGCATCTCTGCTGCAGAAATACAGCGAGTGTGAGAAGCCATCAGGGAAACGACAGTGTAAAACAAAACACTTGGCACTGCAGGAGAGGAGAAGGAGGTCATCTCTGACAGGGGATGACACCACAGATATCGAAAATGCTGAAGAGAAGGTATCTTTATTTAGACTTAATTGTTCACCAGCCTCTGAGAAGGCAGAGCCAGCCTGCTTAAAACTGAAACACTGTTGTGCATGCAGGGTAGCAGGTATTGCATTCAGATTCATCTGGATGCTTTGCACATTTTGTATTTGTTTTTCTTAACCTAAAGCTAAAGGCACTATTGCAGAGGGTGAGGCATCATGTCCTTAAAAGCTGTAGTGGGTCTTTTCTTTAAAAATTAAACAGAAGCATAAAAGTCTAATTCTTTACTGACAAAATATAGTCCTATTGCTTTACTGTGAAAACAAAGATTTAAAAAAGAACCAAACCCAAAAACCACAACACCGTAATGGTTTTGACAGGTAACAGTAACGAGGAAAGTCAGGAAGCGACCGGAGCCGGCTTCAGACTGCGACTCCTCGCCCGCCAAGCCGTACGAGCAGAAGCTGTACGATCGCCTGCAGCAGATCCCCTCGATGCCGCCCGTCTCGCAGCCCTCGCAGCTGCCCATCGCCAGCCCCCCTCAGGACACCACCCCGAGCCGGCCGATGCCGCCCGAGGCACGGAGGCTCATCGTCAACAAGAACGCGGGGGAAACGCTGCTGCAGCGGGCAGCGCGCCTGGGGTACGAGGTAAGGGTCCCTTAAAAATCCTCTTCTCGGTTTTATCAGTGGAGATCCCACGAAGTAGCAGATTTCAGTTTGGTTGTTGAAATTTGCTCACCACCCCCCACCCTGCCCCTGCTGTGTTCCTTCCCTGGCGTGCGGGGTTCCGAGGGCAGGTTGCTTTGGGAATGAGTCCCCACCGTTGTTGTTGGGTCAGCTGGCAGGGACACAGGGTGAGCAGCGTCCTGTGGGAGTGAGCAAACGGTAAAGTTTTATTGGTAACCCTCACTTCCCTTAAAATATAAACCATCTGCAAACAGAATGACTGTCTTTTTTAATTTTCTTTTCTTTTTTTTTCCCCCCAGTAATCTTTATGGTGATCTTAAATGAGCTCTATGTTTTCTGCTTTCGTTGTTAGTGAAGAATGTGTAGTTTAGGAGAAGGGCTTATATTTTGTTCCTCAAGGAGTATCTGGTATGTGACACAGGATGTAGCGCTTGGAGTGTCCTTTTGCATGATCAGACGCATCATAGGAGCAGTCTGCATGCTTTATACTCAGAATCTGGAGCTGCTTGGCATAGCTGAACAATGTTGTCTAATGAAACGGGCCCCCTGTTGCTACAAAAATCAGAAACCGATGAATCCCTTAGCTCTGCCGTTTTGAAGTGCGCTTTTATTGGGGAAATATGGGCGTGTAGGTATGAGTGCTGTTGTTGCTCGACTTCAGATCTTGCACAGAGGTGTTTCATTGCAGAGAGCGACTGCTGCCCTCAGCAGGGTTTGCCGCGGTGGGGAGAGCGCTGCCTGGATCTTGGAGCTGGGCTTTAGCCCCATGTGGAAGAGGGTGGCATCAGCCCAGGTCTAGGTGGGGCCTGCCCAGCCTTGGGACTTTGCTGAAACCTTGAAATGCCCTTTGTGTAGCTGGAGAGCTTTGTGTGGAGAGAGGCCTTGTCCAGCTCTGGAAGGCAGGGTTTGTTAGAAAGGTTTTGTTTACCCTACACAAAGGCTTCTTCTAACCCAGAGCACTTCAGCTCTAGCTGGGAGGAGAAATGGTTGTTACAGCATTGCTGTGGTATTCTCTGTAGTTTAAATGGTTTAACCTTCTATGGATCCCAAATCAAAATGTGTTGCAGCATGTGCTCCAAGCTGCCCCTGTATATTTTCTTCCTCTGTGGGATCTATCAGGGTGAATATACTTGGGCACTTTGTTTCTGTGCCCAGCACACTCTGCTGAGCACAACTTAATTGGGAGCAGCTCCAAAACTTAGTGATGGGGTGATGTCCTACTCAAGCAGGGGCCAGGGCTCTCTGGTTGCTTTGATAGCAGGAGCTCTCTGCAGCATTGGCAGGTTGCTGAAAGCTGAGTATGCTGAGGCTTGCCAAGGTGGGGGTAACCTTTTGTGCCACCCATGCCTTTCCATGATTAATTTATTGCGGATTTTGATTTTCTGACTTGAGCTCACCCAAAAGTTCAAGTGAGCACCATGTTTTTGATAGGCTTAAATGTTCCGATCATTTGATTTGATTGCTGCGCTGGTGTTGGCAGCAGTCGGTTTCTGTTGTTGGAGAGAGGGGCAGGAGAGCTGAGTGGGGCTGGGAAAGAGCCTGGTCTGTGCAGCTGAGCCACTGCCAGAATCTGACACTGTCTGTGCCTTTCAAGGCTCAGAGTGGTGGGTGGCTGTACCTTCCTGTCAGGACTTCATTTGGCCTATGGTGAGCTGTGATAGTTCTTAGGGCAACAAGGATGGTCAGGGCAATGAAGTTGGTGAAGGGTTCTGGAGCACAAGTCCTTTGGGGAGCAGTTAAGGGAGCTGGGGTTGTTCAGCCTGGAGCAGAGGGGGCTCAGAGGAGACCTTAACCCTCTCTACAGCTACAAGAAAGGAGGTTGTAGCCAGGTGGATGTCGGTCTCTTCTCCCAGGCAACCAGCAATAGGACAAGAGGTCAGAATCTTAAGCTGTGCCAGGAGTGGTTTAGGTTAGTCATTAGGAAGAAGTTCTTCACAGAAAGAGTGATTGGGCATTGGAATGGGCTGTCCAGAAAGGTGGTGGAGTCACTATCCCTGGAGGTGTTTAAGAAAAGACTGTATATGGCACTCAGTGCCATGGTCTAGTAGACCAAGGCAGTGTTAGGTCATAGGTTGGACTTGATGATCTCAGAGGTCTTTTGCAACCTAGTTCATTCTGTGATTAGCCATGGAAGCTCTGTAGCTGAGGGGGTTTTCTTGCTGGTGATGAGGCTGCTGCAGTTAGTAAAGCTGAATTTTCTCTCTCTCCAGAAAAAAACAAGAATGGTCAAGAAGTTGCAAATTCCTATATATTAAAAAAAAAAGAAATCTGGATGAGTCAAGGTAATATTCTGGCTTGTACCCTGTGGCAGCTGCACATGTGTGTTTTCTGCCATCCCTGGTAGCAGGGCAGCAGCCTTTGGTGGTCACCTGGGGGCTTCCCACAGCTGCTGCAATGGCAGTGGGCAGCCCCGTGGCCCCTTGCCAGCTTGGTGGCAGGGGAGGCAGAGGAGTTTGCATCATCGGGGCCGCAGCTCTGCACAGGGTCACCGAGTGCTGATTCAGGACTCGGAGCTGGAAGCGGCTGGCACCGCAGGGCACCACCGAGCCCTGGCACTGTCAGGAATGCTGTGTTGCCCTGAGACCGGATGAGCTCGTGCCTGCCCTTGGCAGCCTGCCTTGCCTGCCTTTGCAGCAGGGATGCCCCGAGGCTGTGCAGAGATCCCACTCCAAACCCAGAGGCAGTGCTGGCACCTTCAGCAGGAAAAGGTGCTGGCAAGCTGTAAATGCCACTTCTGGACCCATGGGGAGCCCAGATGCTGCCAGGTCATGTGCCTGTGTCCTGCTCTCAGTCCCCACAGCACAGATGTGCCCCAGATCACTGCAGGAAGGACGGCACAGGCGGTTACGACTGAACGTGTAAAAGCTGACGCGAGAGTGAAGTGTCGAAGGACAAATGTGGCTTGTGTCTGGTCAGATAAATTGCAGGGCTGCAGCCAACAAGGCTACTTAAAGACAGTGCAGCAAATGGTCTTGGGCTCTAGAAATTCCTGCCGAAGCTCTGCGTTTTCTTCACTAGGCTTCTGCTCAGGCCTTGCTTCAGCAGGGTGTTAGCAGCCCATCCCACTGTATGGGCACTCTCGAATACGTTCTGTTTTATCCATTTGAAACAAATGACTTTGAGATAATGGTAGTCTTAAAACAATAATTTACTTTTTGTGAAGAGGGAATTACAGGGACTGTAGAGTCTTTGGGAAAAAAATTACAAAAGCCGTGGGTAATGAATTTGATGTGAGAGGAAACACTGACTGTCTTTGTGCCGCTTGTTGCTTTTTGGTGGGTGTGTGTCTGGATGTGCTGGTTTTGGCTGGGGTAGAGTTAATTTTCTTCACAATGGCTGGTATGGATGGGGCTGTGTTTTGGATTTGTGCTGAACACAGTGATGATAATATAGAGATGTTTTTGTTATTGCTGAGCAGGGCTCACACAGAGGCAAGGGCTTTTCTGCTTTCTGTACTGCCATGCTGGTGAGGAGACTGGGGTCCATGGGAAGCTGGGAGGAGACACAGTTGGGACAGCTGACCCTAGCTGACCAGAGGGATAGTCCATACCATATGACATCATGCTCAGTATATAAAGTGGGGGGAAGAAGGAGGTAGAGGGACATTTTGGAGTAATGGTGTTTGTCTTCCCACGTCACCCTTATGTGTGATGGTGATCTGCTCTCCTGGAGATGGCTAAGCCTGCCTGTGGGAAGCAGTGAATTAATTCCCTATTTTGCTTTGCTTATGTGTGTGGCTTTTGCTTTCCTTGTTAGACTGTCTTCATCTCAACCCGTGAGTTTTCCAGCTTTTACCCTTCTGGTTCTCTTCCTGATCCCTCTGGTGGGGGGAGTGAGTGAGTGAGTGAATGAGTGAGTTGAGTGAGTGAGTTGAGTGAGGTGAGTGAGTGAGTGAGTGAGTGAGTGAGTGAGTGAGTGAGTGAGCAGCTGTGTGGTGTTTGGCCTGCTGCAGGAGTTAAACCATGACAGTGGACTTGGAAAGTTCTCTGGTCAGTTTGGTATTAAATCCTTCCTGCAAAGGCAGTGAAATTAAAGGAGAATGTGTGTGATAGGGTTGGGGGAAAGATGTTATGTGTTTCCAAGGGTTTTAAATACACATGAAGAGAGGGTTTATTCAGGCATAGGGAGAGGGCTTGCCCTAGGAATATGCCTCCATACAAGGGTCTGGCCCTGGGTCTGCAGTGTCACTGCCACAGGAGCAGGAGTTTCTGAGTATCATCCTGCCTTTGCACAGCTCCCCTAGGGCTCCTGCACCCTTCTGGGGTTTGGTGTGATGCTGCAGGGAAGTGTTAAGGCTCAGCATAGAATGCCTCCCCGAAGGGTAGTGTTTTGAGGTTGGATGGAGTGGAATAGTGCATCTTGGTGGCAACATGCGTGCCTGGGGTGTGGGGGTTGTGCAGGGAGATGCCAACCTTTTCCCTTGGAAAAGGTGTGGGAGCTGCTGCTGAGTAAGAGTGTAAGTTGGTTGGGAGAGACTGATGCAAAGGCCACCTCTTTGTAGATGAGGATGGAGTGTGCGTATTCATCGATTTTAACATGTTTGCAGTTTGGCTAACAAACTGCAGGCAGTGGCAGTGGCTGGAGCACCTACCTTGGCTGCTGAGGTGCTAGTTTGACTCTTTGGATTAACTGCGAGTGGTTTTCAGATTGCTGGTTTAAATAGAGCACCTGAAAAGACACTGAATTGCTCTGTGGCACTCACACAGCCTTTCCTGAATGTTACTGAGAAATGCTTGTGAAACCAAAAGTGTGTTTGTGGCACCACATGTTCCTGTATTCGGCAGTGATGGCTAATTTTTTTGTAAATTGAATAAATCCTGTTAAAAAAATTAATGAGGCATTTAATTAATTAACAATGTAGAGTTGTATTGTCTTTATGGTTACATTTTGTGGTTAATGACATTCTTCTTACAGCCTCTTAACACAGAATTGCCCAACAAAATTAGCCTTTTTGTCCAGTGGTAGGTATTCCACCCTAGGACGAGCCTTTACTTTTTACAAAAATAGATGAAAGGTCTTTTATTTTGAGTTGCAGAATCTATTTTAAACTGTAACTGCATGCTAAAAGCAGAGCTGAATAGGGCAGCTGCTTCTGCTACCTATATCCATCTGCTAATTTGCCTGGCAGGGTGGTCTGGTTTTGAAGGAATATTCATACCTCCAGAGCGTAATTTTGCACAGCCCTTTCTTACGGGCTTGAGCATGTGCAGGGTAAAGAGCATCCATTGTGAATCAATTTTTGGTCTTTGGGTTGGTTAGCAGGGACGTTAGGAGCCCCTGTTCTGTTTGGTGGGAGGGTGAACTGTGGGGGTCCCAGGTTAAATCTGGGTGAGTGAATGGGTGTATCACTGGTGGCAGGTTGAGGGGATGCTCTGGTGCTTGGGACAGACAGCTCATTAGCTCCTGGCTTTAGCCTGGTTAGTGGGGGCCTGCTAAAAGAGCAGCTTCATGCTGTATCCTGGATACCAGCTCTCGAGTCAGGTATACCCAGAGCACAGATTATTGTGGGCTTTCCGGTAGGTTTTGAAACGGGAAGAATAAATGCATTTCACCCAATGATGTTCCATTCTCTTGTTTTAGAAAAGCAAACACTCACCCCCTCCGTGCTGGACCTGGCTCTGCAAGGGTGTCGTTCAACCTTTGAGAGGAACAAATGCAAAATTAATGGTTTACCACTAATCTGGGACTGTGGGGACTGCTTTATTATATACATTGAGCATACTTAGAAGTGTGTTGTGTTTTGCTTTCTTTTGCATCTGACACAAGTCGGGGAAGACTCGCACCATCCTTAATTTTTTGTTGAGTGATGATGCAGTCATTGTTTCAAGGCTGCAGAACAGCATAGAGCTGAGTCTGACCTAGGCTTTGGACCGTGGTGTATTTGACTGCAAGATGAATTGTGTTAAATTCACATGGCTTCCTGCAGTGCCGGGCTCCTTATTGTAACCTGGCGCCTGGCCTTAGTTCTGCATGCAGAAAACCGGAGTGGGTGAAAATGGGATTTCCCCGATCTTGATAGAGCCAGATTGTTTTTTTGTTTGCTGATAGCAAACCATCCTTTGTGTGTCTTAAATGTGTTTTTTGTCTCGAGTGACACACTTTTTAAAATCAAAACCACTTCGGCTGTGCTGCTGTTGTGCTTGCAGAATTTTCTACTCAAAAATGTAGAAGTAAAAACCTTTCCTCTAGCTTTATGTGTGGAAGTTTTGAGAAGTGGAAGGTTGTGAGTTTTGCCTGAATTTTGCACAGACAAATGAAATGAAATGTTCCCCCTCTGTGATGATTCCTGACATGGGGGGTTGCAGGGAAGTCCCTGCAGGGTGCAGCTCTCTCAGTGTTGCTTTGCCCAAACTAGTCTGCTCAGCAAAGCAATGGTCTCTGCTATGTCTCCTGAATAAAGAGGGCTTTTCCTTTTGACTGACCCATCTCAAAGAGGCAAACTTAGGTGTATCATAGAGATTTTGTCTCTTGCCCTTTTTCCTCCCCTCCCTTTTCCTCCAAGTAAAGAAACCTGTGCGTTTACACAGCAAGAAATAACTCTGATGCATCTGTTTTTCCTCCGTGTTTCCAGGAAGTGGTTCTGTATTGTTTGGAAAACAAGGCGTGTGATGTGAATCATCGTGACAACGCGGGTTACTGTGCCCTGCACGAAGCCTGTGCCAGGGGCTGGCTGAGCATCGTGCGGCATCTCCTCGAGTACGGCGCCGACGTGAACTGCAGTGCTCAGGATGGAACCAGGTTAGCAGCACCCCCTGGCCCAGCGTCGTGCTCACCACGACCCCTTCCCCTCTGTGCTTCCCCCCTTTGTCCCACCTCCCCATCCTGCATGAAACCCCCAAAGCTGCCAAGGTCCTCCTGTGCCGTGTCCTGCGTGTTGCTGGTCCTTGGGCAGGACCGTGCAGGACTCTGTGAACTCCTCTGCTCTCTGGTTAATTAAAGCAGTGAGGACACATTTCTGTTGTGACTTGAGTTCAGTGTAATTTTCTTTTTTTTTCCTTCTGGGAATTTTAGTATGTTGTGCCTTGGTTGTTTTTTTTTGGTTTTTTTGAGTCGCTGTAATTGCCAGCTGCAGGGCAGGAGGGAGGGATGCTTGAACTGCCCGTGTGCCCTCCGGTTACTCTGAGTTGTGCCAAAAGAGTGGGTCTTGGCTTGTTGTCAGGGTTACTTTAAGGAGCACTTCAGCCTTTTGTGGCGATTGGGTGTGCAGGTCCTATATATGCTGTATAAAAATGTTGTTTTGCTGAACTGTTAAACTATCTGCTCATTTGATATTTCGGATTCACTTTTTTTTTTCTTTTTTTTTTTTTTAATCCCGAATTAACCTTTTTTAGTTTCCTTCACAGAATAGTAGGGGTGCTTAGTTCCTGTGCTGGCAGAATAGATAGCGAGCTCTTCTTTTTCCCTTTGTGGAGATAAAAATGCTGCTCTGGACTTTTTTTTAAGCTTCTTGTGTATCTCCTAGAGCACCTCTTTGACCACCTCTGCGGGACTGACCTTGGGGTAACTTGTCCTCAGCATATGCAGAACGTTATTCAGTCTGTGCATTTTGGAGACAGGTCGCTTTGTATTCTGTGAATCTCCTGCAGCTTGTTATCTTAAATGGTTTATCTCATTGCCTATCACCATCCAAATAGCCAGGGAGGTAAAATTAGCGTAACTAAGAGCCTCCTTCTTTTGTTTTTAAGCTCTTTATTTATTAACTAGAGAAGGGAGGAGTCAGGAAAACAAAAAGAGGCTGGTTAGGATGGTCCATTAAAAGTTCATGATGGCCCATTGTTACCGGCCCATCACCGGCCCATCACGGCCCAAAGGAAACCTTTTTTGAAGAAACATTGAAAACCCCGACTGGATTCCTCTGTCGCCCATTCCTTTGTAAGGATTCTGAGTTCTGGAACCTGCCAAACAGCCTCGCATATTCTGCTGCCTTCAGCTTTAATACATGACCTGTGCAACAGCGGCGAGTTGCCGTAAAAAGAAACCTAAATTATTTTTGTCTCACTTGCTGGAATAACCTATATAGAAAATTATCCCCAGAAAGTTTCTGATCAGTCTTAATCACCCGCCAGGTCAGAGTCCACCTTTGATTTCTATTCACAGATGGAGCTGATTTCCAAGAAAGAAACTTGGCTAGTGTACCCTGAGAAGTTGTTTTGGGGAAAATGCATTTTAGAAATGAAAATAATGATGATCTGATCCGTAGACGGTAATGTCAGAACTCAGCTTGCCATTACCTCTCTTTTCTGAGGGCAGACATATTTTTCATTTGGAAAGTTGCCCAACAGACAGTGTGAATCCAAAAGACATCTAATACACAGGTGAAAGATGGTCTGGATGCTCTGAGTTGGGCAGGATGAAGAGCAGAAGCTTTTGTAAGGAACTTTGCATCGGTGTTATCCACTTCCTTTTGGCAGGACCAGACTTCTCTGTCTCTGTAGACTAAATCAGGACATTCATAAGACAAATCCCATTTCTCCCTTTAAGTTTGTCTCCTTTAACTTTTAAGAGGAAAGAAGTGCCAGTCTTACTCAGCTGTGCTGCTTTTAAAATTTAAATTACTGAACATGTTCCACCCTTAGAGAGGGTTGAAAATCTTAAAACCAGACCCCACCCCCTGAACAACCCACCCCCTTCTTTTTTAATGACACTGAATATGCTTTTTATTGTCCCCTCTACCACGTCA
This sequence comes from Formicarius rufipectus, assembly GCA_013399695.1. Classification (NCBI taxonomy): domain Eukaryota; kingdom Metazoa; phylum Chordata; class Aves; order Passeriformes; family Formicariidae; genus Formicarius; species Formicarius rufipectus. The sequence goes on along the minus strand of VXAU01005470.1, from coordinate 1,103,948 downwards.
CCTGGTCAAAGGTACTTTTGGTTGTGCTGGAAGCTCTCAAGTCTGCAGACAGTAGCAGCGGGTGTGTGTAGTTGTGTTCAGCCAGTTAACACAGAACAGCACAGGGGGGTGATGTAACTTCACGTGCTCTGGTTGGTGTGGCAGTCTGGGTCCCGCTGCCTGAAGCTTTGGTCTGTGTTACTTGCTGCCTCTGCAGTCAGCTTTTTGGAGGCCACTGAAAAGATGTGACAAGTGAGGATGTGTCTTTAGTCTGTACAAAACGTCCACGTGAGTGTGAAGGATGTAGGAAAGTTCTGCAGAGTCAGTGCATCTCCCCTTCCAGCCCTGTCTGAAGCGCTGCAGCTTCTCTGATCAGTGTGCTGGGTTTGCATGTGTGTATTTTGGGAATGAAGCAGATACCTGAACCTCTTGCTTTGGTGTTACCTTTTATGTACCCACACAGCCAGTCTGCTTTGAGTTCTTTACATAAGGCAAGCTTTCAGCCTCTGGTGCCTAATACCATCAAATTTTGGTGAAGCCAGAAACAAACGAAGCACCAGACTGTAGTGGCAGGGCAAAAAGGTGACAGCGTTTGGGAGTGTAGGAATGATGGGGTCCTTCCCTTCACCCTCAGCTCGAAGTTGGGGGTCTGCCTTGCAGCACGGCATGTCCCTCTCTGCCCTATTCACAGCACATCTGACCAGGCTAAATGTGGTAGGTCTTCGATGTTTTCCCCCTTAAACTCGGCTGATAGACCACATGCAGCGCCTGCAGACCTTGAATACACAAGCACTCTGCTGCTCAATTAGTGCCTAATCAAAGATTATTGTAGAACCCGGAGATCTTTAAGACTTGTCTCCGAGGTGCCACAGTCACTAAGGGCTCTTAATCGTCTTACCTATAAATAATAATAGACCGTGCTTAAGAGTTGAGCGCTTCCCTTCCCTGACAGGACCCCAGTAAGTGCAGTAGCTCATCAAGGGGTGTTCGACGACTGCTGCCTGACATTAGCAAGGATGTTTGCTGCGTGTCTTTGGCTTTGTCTCCTTCTTCTTCTCCCCTTACCTCTGCGGAATGCCCTAGCTGAACCGGTGCCAGTATAGAAACAAAGCCACATGCCAAAACTATAGGCATCCCCCGCCTGTGAGTGAGGGCTCTCCGTTGCTTCAGTTTGTTCGCTGGATTAGCTCTCCGAAGCCAGTTTTGCTGTATCCTCCTTGCTGGCAGATGATGAGCTCAGCCTTTTTTATTTTTTCCCTGGGAGGACCATGCCAAGATGGCTCTCTTCCTGTGTCCTTTCCTCTGGTCTTGGCAGAGCCATACCTTCCAGCAGCTAATTGCGTTAAAGAAGAGCCAGCCTGTGCAGCTGCCCTCTTGCAACTTGTGCCGTGCCTCTTCCGAGAGGCAACGTTGTGTAACGGGAGTAGATGGAAATAAAAATAAAATGCCAGAATATGGTATTGCTCGGCGAGTTACAAGACCTCTTACTTTCAGTGAAGGAAATTCTGGTGGTGCCTGAAAGGCTGGGAGCAAACCCTGACTGGTCTAAGTAGTTTATAATTTTGGTAGTGGAATGATAAACCCCCAGTGAAATGTTTTCCTAACTCTAGTGGCGGTAAAAATAGTAGGAAGAATTCAACGGTACGCAGGAGAGGGTTGAGATGTGTGTCTTCTCTAGGATATTGCAGCTCTCGAATGTCCCCAGATCCTTCTGGGGCCTTTTGAAGGGTTTGTTTTAGAAACGAGCTGTACTATGTTAACTGTACCATTAGGGATAGAGAGTGTTTATTTCCACGATGCTCAGGGCGGAAAAGATTGTATGGGCAAAGCAGCCCAGGAGAGGACTCCCAGGGATCTATTTTTTTACATCTGAAAAAGTTGTCTGTTCCAATAGTCTCTTTTGCATCCTACAAAGAGGATGGTTAAACTCTGCCAAGACTGAAAAATACTCCCTCCTCTGCTGTGGCCCTTCTGGGAGAAGCAAACGAATAGCTGTGCCTTTGCATGGTCCCGCTTGTGAGCTTGCCAAGAAGCTGTTCTAGCCAGTGAAAGAGTCTGTCAGTGCTCTGGTTTTGCCTTTTCCCCCCCGACTGATCTATGGGGAATCTCTTTTTGCCCTCCCTCCCTGAAAGTTGTGGGGGTTTTTTTTTCCTTCCATTTATTGTATTTCTTTCTTCCGCATAGCTTTACTACATCTTTCCTTCCCCATCCCTCTATGAAGTCCCCTCTCATGCCTGGGCAGCCTCCCTTGTGTACTCTTAGAGAACAAAGGTGGGTCTGCCTGCTCTGCTACCTCTGCCCCTGTCTGCACCACCACACCGGGCTTGGTGACCTGTACAAAGGGAGAGGGAGGTTCCATCACAGGGTTACAGCCCATGTGGTGCAATCTTTCCTTTCTAGGGAATGCCCAGCCACCCTTTAATAAACTCGTTTGGGCGCTGCTAAATCAATTGAAACGCTGAGCCTTGATTTAGATGCTGTTTTTAATAAGTTAAGGGATCATCTTGAATTCATTACTGCTTCAAAAACCACTTAGGTAAGTCAGTTTAAAGAAAAGAAACAAGCACCACAAACAAGAAAACCCACAAACCAATAATCCCACAACACTCTTCAACCCCTTCTCCAAACCAGAAAATTGTAATTCTAAAACAAAATTTAAACCATTTCAAAATTTAAGACTCCAGTGAAGTGAAGAAGTGGAGTAGAAAAAAGCATTCCCAGCATTTGGCAGCAGCCGTAACTCTTGTCTGTTCCTGCTGTCTGTTGCCAGACTTGCAGCCAGGGATGCTTCATGCCCAGTGGGGGACAGGAGGGTGTGCAGCAAGGCTGACCTTTCCTGCTGTAGATGCTCGGAGTGCCATGACCCGTCAGCTCCGGCCTCAGATCCCTGCTGACAGCCAGAAACACCCGATACTTCTTCAGCCTCTGTGCTGGCACCTCTGTTACTTGTTACCTCTGACTTTTGTGTCGCCTGGGATGTTCAGCACCGACCTTGGGTGCTCTGGCTGCCGCGTGGCGTGTGATGCTGCGGCAGTTCCCGTGCGGAAGCACTGACTCAGTAGGTGGAGGTGGGAGGGTGAGGCTTGCAGGGGATCCCGGGAGTGCTGGCATCTCCAGCACTGTCACTCTCCAAGGCATCTGATGGTTTCAGTGTTATGTTAGAGAAGTTCCCTCAGGAACTGAGAAGGGATATCCTGGCCCCTTTGCAAGTGATTCTTGTGGACCTCTCCAGGCTTAAAATGTTAAAGTGGCTTTCCAAAGAGCAGTGTGTTGGGCTTTGAGGGTGTCCACATGTTGTGCTCTTTGCTGCCAGGGGTCTGAGGGTTGGCACAAGCGGATTGAGGGCTGCCCTCAGCAGCTCGAGGATCACCTGCTTCTTCACTGTGAGGGTGGCATGGGGTGTGCAGGAGGAAGGCAGCATGGGATAACTCTCTGTCCATAAAGAATGATCCTCAAAGTCCCCAAATGGCACCTTCTTATGTCAGTATATCATGCATATGTCAAAACCAAAATGGCATACAGCTTTCCAGGGTGGTGGGGGCAAGCAAGAGTCCTTCACACGTGACAGATGTTCATCACCCTAAGTCACAGTCTGCTGGAAACTACTTGGAGTAAACACATCTGGAGCATCTTTTTGAGATGTGTCAGTGCCCCTCCTCCCCTTTCTATCAGCAGTTCTGTGTGATAGATGGGAAAACGGTGGCATGCTGTCCTCTTCTGACTGATTTGATCCTCCCCTCCTCTGCCCTGAGCTCATGTGGATGCCAATTCATGCCAAAACAGTGGTGACACAGAGGGAACATTGCCACGTGAGGCAGAAGGAGTGGTTGGATGTGACCTCTTCTCAGGAGGGAGTTTTAAGCCCTGGTTGTTAGCTGAGGGTTGCTTGGCAGATCAGTAGACAGAGCAGAGAGGTTTGCTTGGCTGTGCTTCCAGATGACTTCCCCTTGTAACATCATTCTGAAAGCTTTCCAGGAAGGCAGTATGTGATCCTAGTTAAAAGTTCTTTCTTGCCTTTTAATACAAGCTCTCTCAAGAGCTTGAAAGCCGTGTTGGGGGGCAGTGGTGTTGACAGCCTAAAAGGAGGAGTGTTGAGCTGAGTTGCAATACCATGATCACTGTCCATGCATTTGACTCCCCTTTCACTTCCCTGCTCTTACTGTCTAAGGAAAGGATGGGATTTTAACATATCTTCATTAGTCTGAAGGGGTAATATGTTCTACTTGCAGACAACTCCCCGTTACATATAATCAATTTTAAAGGCAAAAGTTAATGTGATTTATAATTAGTGATAAGGAATCCTAAACCTGGAATTGCAGGTGTATGTATTAATGAATAATCCTTCTGTGGGCTCAAAAAATCTTTGCCTGAGCTTGTATAGATTGCTCATGCCACATAAAATGCGTTTATTTCTGGGTGGACCACACTTATAATAACATGTTTTTCTATTCTTTGATTAGAAGGGTTGAATTGTGCTGCAAATATATTCACAAGTGCTGTTTAAAGAGGATATTCTGTGCAGAAGTTTAATTCCTAGCAAATTTTCATAACTTATTTCTGTGTACATAATTTAGGAGCTTTGGGTAACTGATTTCTGTGCTTGCCCAGAGGCAGCCTGAATGAGCCTTACTCCACAACATGCTGTTAAATTGGCAGAGATTTGGAACGGTAGAGTGACTTGGAGCAAAATTATGTTTGTGAGGCTTCACATAAACTCTTGCTTTCTGTTGCAGCAGTGTAATTATTTTACTGGCCCTCAAAATATGTACAGCAATGAATAGACATAACAGAAATGCCTGCCCTGAGCAGTCTGGCTGTGAAGACAAGAGGGGAGGGGGTGATGTGCAAGTAAAACCAACAATAAGATGATTGGCAGCTGTATTAATAGTGTGACTTTCTATAAATAACTTTGATGTACAGTCAGAAGTTTCTTGTCAGGCACATTTGCATAATACTGTTGAGTCAAAACATAACGCAGTGATTTTGTTTTATTTTTTATTCCCCCCCCCCAGACCAATCCATGATGCGGTCGAAAACGACCACTTGGAAATTGTCCGGCTGTTACTGTCCTATGGTGCTGATCCTACACTTGCAACCTACTCTGGGAGGACCATCGTGAAAATGACCCACAGCGAGCTCATGGAGACCTTCCTCACAGGTCCGTGTCCACATTTCCTGGGGCTTTGCTGGCCGTGGTGAATGGAGGGTTGTTCCCTGACTTCCCAAAGTCCCTCCTGCCTGGCAGGGATGGCTTCATGCCAAGAAGCCTTGAGGTGAGAGTAGCTCCCTCTCTGCCTGCAAAAACCCAGCGGCTGCAGGTGGGAAGCCACAGCCATGCATGGTGTCACCTTCTAATTGAAACTCTTAATAAGTCCTAAGGATTATTCCACTGTCGGATTTGATAGGTAGGTAGGAGGTCAGTGGGCTGTTTCGGTGCCTTCAGTTTGCTGCTTGAAATGAAAACAAGACACTTGCCAAGTCGAATGTTTGCTAAACATACTCATATTTTTCTGTGGCCTTGTTTTTTGATGTATTTTTCTTTTTGCAAGTTCTGCTTTGTTTTATACCTGAAATGCTGTAAAACTACTTTAAAGGCTCTTGTCTTTAAACATATCCATATTGCAACATAGTTTTAGGGTTTTTTCCTCTTAGTCTTAGATGAAGACAATTGCATTCTCTAGTAACTTCCCTCTGAAAGTGTTTGAAGTGTTCACAGTCAATGAGTTTAAGACTCATCCACTTACCTGTTTAAATGGTGCAGTGTAGAAACCCCACAGGTATATCAGGACTCCAGTGAAGTGCAGTGTCTTGGACTTCTTAGCATCGTGATTTGCAGTATCATCTCATCAACTCAGCTAGTAAATCTCTCAAATGATAGCTGTAGAAAAAAGTATGTCTTCTGATCATACCTCTGTGGAAAAACAATTTTCATCAATTTATTTGGGGCCACAGTTTCACCCCCAAGCTGGTGTCCAGAATAACTGTGAAGTCCAAAAAGTGTGATACATCCTATATTCACAAAAACAGCTGGCCTCAGTTTCTGAAGCTTAAGGTTGTTTCTATCCCTGTTAGACCTTGGGTGATTATTGATGCAGTGGTTCATTATTTGATATAAGAGTATATGCTATTGTTTCTAGCATGTGCACCAGGAACGTAGTATGGGATTTTTTGATGGAAGGTATGGAGGATGCATATTGAGTCTATGTGACATGCAGTCTGCTAAACTTGCCAGCTTTTTGTTCTCATCAGTATGTTTTTGTTGTTGTTTTTTCCTCTCCAGAGTATTTAACTGACCTGCAAGGTCGAAGTGTTGATGACCCTGGTTTGTACTGGGATTTCTATGGCAGCTCTGTGTGCGGTGAGCAAATGTTGCCCTTTATTTCTTTGTATGTGGAGACTTTAAAAACATGCGGCACATGGGGGGTGGGGGGTGTTTTGTTTTCGTGGTGGAGGAAACTAGGAAGGAAGCAAACTGATTTTATTTACAGATCACGTTATTGGAAGAAAAAGCAAGATCTGCAGCAGTCTTTTCAGTGCTGACTTGGCACCTTTATTCAATTTTATTCAGATCCGAAAGATGAATCTGGGTTTGACGTCTTGGCAAATCCTCCTGGCCCAGGTGATGAAGATGAAGATGGCTTTAGCGATGTGTTTGAATTCGAGTTTTCGGATGAGCCTCCCTTGCCATGTTACAACATCCAAGTGTGTCTCTCTCAGGGGTAAGAGCAAATACAGGTTTTGGGGGAAAACAGCTGAGACCATCAGCTTGAGGTGGTGGCGGAGGTTTGTGTCTGTGGAGAAAAGCATTTGCATTTATGCAGTGTAAATGAAAGATCAATGCTGTGATTGCTGGTTTTTTTTTAGGAAATAAACAAGTGGGAGGTGAGATAGGGAAAAGTCTGGTTTTGTCAGGGCTGAGTTTTGAGTACCGTGCTCCTAAGAGGGACAAGTGATGTTTGAACATAAGTTTATTCCCTCATCCCAGACAGGCACGTTGTTAAAACATCCCAAAATACAAGTGCTCCTGGTGCTTAATTTTGGATATTGTGTCTGTAATGTGTTGTTAATTGTATTTTACGAGCTTTTCTCTGCTGCTGACTAGATACACTTTTGTGGGTGGCAAAATTACACCATTACTGCTTTTTTAGACTAGCAAAACTGGTTTTAAGCTCCAAATTGGAACAAACAAATAAGCGTCTTAAAGAGGATTCTGTGATACTTAATAATAAGCAAAGACCTGGAAATTTGTATTATCTCCTGTGTCCAAGTTGTAAATTAGTTTTGTAAACAGTTACTGTTTACCATTTGCATCAATTTTGATGACAGCTGTGAGAAGAACAGTTTTAAATATTGATCATGCAGAAGTGCAGGTTTTAGGATGTTTTTATTATTTAAGTGATGGATATAGCTTAAGTTCCCTGAAGTGGGCAAATACAAAGATGGAATTTAAAACACGCAATCTTTATGTGAGGAAAAAAACCCCAACTCATTGTTGACTTCTGTTTAATATCAGCATCTCTGGAAGTCAGCGGTGCTGAATTTTGTGATTTTAAGTATAAGGATCTCCTAACTTGCTAAATGGGAGTTGTGCTCTGCCAGGCAAACCTTTAGCAGTACGAGCAGGTGTTGGGGTTGCTGCTGGCTCATGTGTGCACTCACAAGTCCAAGTTTTATAGGCTTCAGTGCCCCTGTGTGCCTGGTCCTCTCCTTCCCCAAAGCTGTGGGCAGCCCTGGGTGACAGCCTTGATTTCCTAGGGGTTGTTTGTGGGGATGTGGTCAGGGAGGGTTTGTCACGCAGCGATACGGTGACAGGACAAGGAGCCCTTGACTTAGTGTCAGTTATAGGAGCTTCTTTCTCTTTTGCTTCCACAGACCACGAAACTGGCTTTTGCTCTCGGACGTGGTGAAGAGGCTAAAAATGTCATCTCGCATCTTCCGCTGCAACTTCCCCAATCTGGAAGTCGTCACCATCACAGAGGCAGAGTTTTACAAACAGACTTCCCTCAGCCAGTTGTTCTCTTGTGCTACGGACCTTGAAGCATTTAACCCTGAGAGCAAAGAGCTGTTGGACTTGGTAGAGTTCACAAGCGAACTCAAGACTTTGCTCGGCTCCTCCCTTGACTGGTTGCATCCGCACGAGGACCCTCCCTTTGACATCCTCTGGTGAACCATCAGGCCATTTAATGTACAGTGCTCTATACAGTCACTTCTTTATGTATATGTGTTCAAATTAAATTGTTTCTGTAAAGAAAGGACACTATTAAATATGAAAATATCTTTTCCTTTATATAAGAGATCTGAATTCCAGTTGGATGGATTTTGGAAGAATTTTTTTTTAACTTCAATCAGTTTTTACAAAATTGTTATATAATGTTTCTTTAAATGCACACAGGCTTTGGGATAAGTTTGTTATTACTCGGAACACATTTTTTTTTTTGAAGAACACACCCACACATTGACTTTGTTTCATACAAAGCACTGATTACACAGAACATACTTTTTCTAGGTGATGTGATCAAAGTCATGTGGCTTGTTTGGGAGATAGAATTTGGTAAGGCACTTGGTGATATTATTTTTGTTTTTTTTTGTTTACAGAATTACCTGCTTTGGCCAGGTAAGCACTATTGAATATAATTCAATAGTTTGTAATATAAATTAAACCATATCCATACGCATCAACTAATTGTAAGAACTTTTATATCCTAATTTAAAAGCTGTGAAATTTAGTTTTCACACATCAAACCGGATTGTTTATATATGTTTAAACATTTTATGCTCTTTATTTAAAGAAGACTTTGAACTATTTTTTCTGTACCTTGTAAAATATTGAAAAACTAACATATGTTGAAGTTGCTTGAAACTGTACATAAACTAAATTTTCTGAATTGTGTGTTTATGTTTGAGATCTGTGTTTTAACTTTGTAAGTAAATCTTCTGCCTTTGTATTTATATTTTACAAAAATTTTCTTAAAGGCAATAAAACTGTTGAGAAATGAAGAGGCTAAAGTGACTTGCATTAATTTCATGCCTAATAGTGACATAAGCTTTGCCTCACTAATGTTTATGAAAGGAGGGTCTGGGAGTAGTTTCCAGGGTGGAGAAAGGCTGGAACAGGTGCTGGTGAGCAGCTGATGAAATCTGAGGTAGAATTTGTATTGAATTTCTAAATTCAAGGTTGCAATAAAGCATCAGGCAGGTGCTTTTGGTGGGACAGAGGTTTAAAAACTGTTTACAACACTTTTTTCATCACCTATTAGTTAAAGAATTTGTAAGTAGGCTCAATTATTTTTCCTCCTTTGTTATTACTTTGATTTGAATTGGCTGAATTCTTTTTTCAATGGAGTCTGCAGAGGGGAGGAAAATAGTACCAGGGGAAATGCTTTGGTTTTTAAAAAATGTGAAGTGTTAAAGCTATGAGCACACTCCAGGGGCATCTAAAGGGACTGAGACCAGAATGACACTTCTGCTCTGCTCAGGAACTTGTATGTAAGAGTCTGGGCTCCCTGGGCTTGAGCAGACCCTCTCTTCAGGGTCTGGGTCTGCCCTTCCACTTGTGAAAAGTTTTACTTTGGGGTTATTCTTAACATTAATATATCTTGTGATAGCCAGTTGCTTCTAAGATGTTTAAATCATGCCACTCTTCTGATGAGGGCCAGGACCCCCACCAAAAGGGTCTCAAGCAGAGCACCTGGTCAATGTGAAAAAACCATCTGGGGAAAAGTTTATCCATTGTCCTCAAGGTAAGGGAGAATGGTGCCTCATGTCTGAAGGTGCATTGGAGGGAAAAACTCAGAGCTGGTACCTCTCATGGTGTGTTACCACAGAGTCTTTTGCCAAACATTGTACTGTGTATCTTGTGGTGCGGCTCTGTCTGTGGGTAAGGTGGTTTTGTAGCTGAGCCAAGAGGTGAGAGAGGGGTCCAAAGTCTGTCTGCTGCTGGCGGCTGAAGTCCCATTTCTGCACAGGACAGGGAATATTTAGTCCTAATACAACTACTGACATCCTGCCTCAGACTTCAGATAAGGAGGATGATGGTCTCCCCTGCACATGTTATATGTGCATACTGGGTTTCCCCTTAGGACAGACTCCAGCTTTGCAAGGAATGAGAACACAGGCATCCCAGCTCTAGTGCTGGCTGCTTTTACCCCTTGATTTTCCCAAAAAGAAGTGGGCCAGAAAATTAAGATAGGGGAGAATGTTAAAAGCAATTGTTACAGACTCCTTTATCTGAATAGGTGTGTGATGCTTGGATGGCTTGAGCTGAGTATAAATCAGCTTCATGCCACTTCCAAGGGTGCGTGGCAGACACCTCTCTGAGCCCCTCAGGCAAAGAGAAGATTGACATGGCTTCCTCTCTTGCCCAGTTCCTCCTGAAATAATCTCGAGCATGTGCTCCCCAAGCATCTCTGCTTAGTCAGCTTGCCACTATTTCTACCGAGTACAGTTGGGCCTCCTCCATGCTGGCACTTGCATCCCTGCTCAAATAGAGCAACAGCCTCATGCTGTTGTAATGCAAGTGTGTGCCTGCCCCGGGGCTGTCTGTGCCCTAAAAATAGGGCCACGGCGGGGGGGAGCACCTGATCTCAGTGCTGTCCCTTGACATAATGTCACTGTTTTATCTTCTAGGATGTACCTTTTTAAAGAGGCTTTGCTGTGTGAGGATGCTTGAGGGAGCACGGAGGGTTCAGCAGAGCAGGAGGGCAGTGTCCCATGCTGCTGGGTGCGCGAGACTGACTTGGCCAACACTGTGGTGGGTGGTTTGGGAGAGACTGTCGTGGGAGAGGCTGGATGCACTTGTAGTTTTGTAGTAGACAAGCCCATGGGATAGTTACCCTGGGGAGAGGAGAGGTGGCAGTGTGCTGGCAGGGAGTGAACTCGGTGGCAGAAAGCACAGGCAGCAGAGTCAGAAGGCTGACTGCCTTGGGATTGTCTGTATCCTGCGCAGTGGAAAGCCAGGACTGGGCTGGCTTCAACCAGGATGGCAGAGCAGGGCTGGGAGTGGACTGTGTTCAGGGTTTCAGTTTGTGGACCCACGCTGCTCTCCTTTCAAGCACTTTCCCATGCATCCTCCTTGGGCCGAAGATGCTTGCCTCACACTTCTGGCATTGCTCCAGGTTAATAAAAAATAAGGAAACAGAAACGCCGCCTTTGGGAATGGTAAAACCCTGCTGATCCTGTTTCTTGCCTTCTGCAAGGTGAAAGTGCAGTGTTGATGCTGTTGGGGCTAAAGCCAAAATGTTTCCTTGAAGTTCCCCTGCTTGTCACTTGGATTTGCCTGGCCGTGAATTTGTGCTGCCCTGTGGAGGTGTTGGGAGAACCACTGGTGCGATAGGGAAAAACCCCTCTCCAGCTAGAGCAGGCAGGTGAATCTCACTGAAGGGAGGTTCCTTCGTCAAACTTTTACTTTTTGCTGGCTGGGAAATCCCAGGAGATACTCAACTCCAGGCTGACTGCCTGGTGGGGGCCAAGGGGGAGCCACAGCACAGGCAGTGCTGGGAGGTTTCCCCTGGGATTAACGACGACTGCAAAATACTGAACTCCTACTTCACCTTACTCTACAGGACAGAGTTCTGCAGAGTGGGATCAGCCCTGAGAGTTTCCTGTTTGGGTTATTTCTCCCTCCAGCCATTCTTTCATTTCTTCTTTGCTCTGGTGGCCCAGCTGTAGTCTTGTGCCAAAGACACTGATACAATGAGTGACGAGCAAGGGCCAGAGGAAGTGTTCAGACAGATGTGTAGATGTAGCTCTTAGGCACATAGTTCAGTGGTAGACTTGTCAGTGCTGGGTTAACAGTTGGACTTGATGATCTTAGAGGTCTTTTCCAACCTTAATGATTCTATGATTCTGGTTTGCAGGATCACAGGAGCAGAATGGAAATTGTTTTTAAAACTGCTCCCAGAGGCCAAGCTCAGTCTGTGAACCGAAAGAATTTGAAGCTGACTCCTCCCACTATTTCTGTGCTAAATAATGAAACTATAGATGAGGCCCATCATTTGTGCATTAATATGAACAAGGTGTCAGGGAGTGGTAAGTGCAGGCAGCTGCCATTCCCAGGCTCTGTGGGACTGCCGGTAAATATTCAGCATCATTTCTTCAGTCAGTATCATTTCTTCAGTTCACACAGGAAAAAGAAGGCACACATTACTACTTCAAATTTGCACAGATGCAAAGTAACAGGAAAAATAGTGTATTATCTGCTTCAAAATGTTTGCAGAATATCATATTTTCATTTCAGAATAAGTCCAGTGTTGGTAGGAGAGGTCTTGGCACTACTCCACAAGAAGAGTTCAATGCCATAATTGTGAAGACATATACTAGATCTTTTTTTAATGTGCTCGTTCACCATTACATTTCTGCTGGAAGGAGGCACAGAAGAAAGTGACTGGAATCCAACAAGTTTCACTTTCTGAGTTTGGAGCAACATCAGGGGCAAAAATCCCCAAACAGATCTGAAGAAGATGAAGTTCCATCTGTACCATGATGTCCACCCACATCAGCCTTGCTAGTTCTGCATTTCACCCCTAAGTGTGCTTTGCATGGGTTCACCGTGATTGCAGAGTGAAGAGACTGTTTTCCTGCAAGTGAAGTGTGATGGATCATTAGGACCAACACTGCCTTCTGCCCTTGGGGTGAAGGCAGCACATTGCTTGTTTCTGGTTTGCAGTCCTGGTGCAAGCCTTGTCCACGCCGTGTGCACATTTTCCTCCAGCAGACTGATGTGACTGTAGATGGTTGCTCTCTTGAGCCAGGTATGAACCACAAATCTGTCACTAAATAGATTTTCCTTTTGTTGTCACATTAATTTGCAACTCATTAATAGTGACAGCAGTGAGGTACTGCACTGATGCAGATTTGCATATTCATGGTAACTTATTATTAAACAAATAAGATTTCCCTAGCTTAGGAAGCACCCAGAGTAATGCCACATTGTGCATTATAACAGCCTGAATGTTTTATTTTCTTTTTAATATGTTAATAGATGCAAGGGCTGCTCTTTTTTTAAGTAAATGTGCATCTATAAAGTAGCGTGTAATTTAAAATATCACAATTGTTTAAATAGTAATCCATTAACAAACCTGCCAATAATTGAGCACAAATACCTATTTAATGTACAAATCAATTAATCAATTCTAACTGCTGGCTTTGTTGCCTGATGACCGTAACACAGGCAGTACCAGCAAGGCACAACCAAGCCACTGTACTGGTGAGGTGATCCTGTGTTTTATGGTTCATTACAGCCAAATTGTTTGGTCTTCATAGTTGCTTTTGTTTGCCCCAGAGGAGTAGTAGGAGAGGAAGTGAAGACTGAGCTTGATGCGATACCCTCCTGCTCCCCTTTTTCTCTGCCAGCAGGAGCTTCCTGCAGGTACTGTCTAGACACCAGCTATGATTCAGCCCCGGGGAGGAGGAGGGTAGCACTCTGACCCCCAGCATGACAGGTGGGCAGTGGGCACCAATCTCCCTTGGCACGGTGGATTTCTTCCCCTGTTCTGAAGAAACCATGGTGAAAAGACCTTGGAGTTCAACAACCACTCAAAATCTGCAGGTGGGAGGAATGGGAGATACGGGGCCATCCTGCAGGCAGGTATTTTAGCTCTCTTGCTGATAACAGTGAAGGTCCTTTGCCCACAAAGCAGAACAACTCGTTTCTATCAGGCTATTCAAGACTAGCCAGCATGCACAGCAAACCCCTCTTCAGATCCCTACTACCACATCCACATTTTTCATTCCTTTATACCTCTCCTAACAATTTGTGGGCTACTGGGCATAATTACACATGTGGGTACCAGCTGGTTTTATTTGAGTTCCCCTCAGGTTGGGTTTTTTCCTGACTTGACTTTGCAGAGGCCTTTGACGGTGTTGCCTCACCACGAGGCCAAGTGCGGTTCTTACCCCATCCTGCTGTTTCCCTGTGAGTCACAAGCCACCCCCTTTGAACTGCTGGCCCATGCTCCCAGCCTCCCCAGGCTCCAGAGCTCCTGTTTCTGGCTAATTGCAAAGGGTGCATGGCCCTGAAGAGACATGGATAAAACTAAGGATGATGAAACACAACCATAAGTCAACCCAAAGACTATAGCTCTGCAAGTGCAAAGCAGGGTGAGGCTGTTCTTAAAACCTGCGAACACCAACCTCACAGTGCCCTTCTCTATCGGGGGATAATTTTATTTTCTGATGTGGGATATGTCTTTTTCTTCATCTACTTGCTCGGGTCTTTCCCTGGCACAATGATGAGTGCCAGTGGGACCATAGCCCAATTTCCACTGCTCTGTGGCTACAGCCTTTTTCACACACTGAGGATGTAGAGGGTTAGGCAACACATGGGGCAGATGCTTATATTGTCAGAGCAGTGTTTAGTATTTGTAGCTGTCGGAATTTCAAGGAAAAGGCTACCTAATGAAAACCCTTTTCCAATATGCCATAAAACTCCTGTTAAAGTAGAGCCTATGTGAAGTCAAATCTTGACAGGCTTCCTGAAATGAAAAGGGCAGATTATTTAACAGCTGATCAACACTAATAACCCTTGGCAAATACAGTATGCAAATTTAGGGCTGGAGCCAACATGCGCAGAAGGGACTCATCTCTGACAGCCTGGCCTGGCTGCTCTCAAACTGCTGCTGTTCATCACAGAGCCCAGCACTGGGAGTGGGGAGACCTGGGCTGCCACTGCCATGTGTTATATCAGTGGTCTGTGGGTGTTTGTTTAGGAGAAGTTCCTCTACCACCACCGGAATGTAATGGGTGTTTGGTGTCTGACCACTCAGTGGGGCCAGTCTTGGGCTCCTGGCTGAGATGGTGAAACTGGTGGCATAAAGCACCAAGAGAATTCAAACAAATAGTTTGAAGCTGGGAATCTTATCTCCCCACTCCATGACATCTAAGGGTGAATATCAGTTTTAAGTATCTTTTTGACATGCCAGTCTACACAAAAACAATTCCCCTTTCTGAACTGGGAAAACTAATGGGCAGAGTTAAGCAAGGGATGGACTTGAATGCAGAGTGGAGTTCATTCTTCTGCCCCCTACCCTCATCTCATGAAGATAGATTTGTGTCTGCCTGGCTGCCCTGGCCAATTCAGCTTCCCTAGCCCAGGGACCCTACCTGTGCTACCCACCATCTGCTGGTAGCACCTGGGAATTTGGAGCACCTCCCTGAAGGACCAACTCATCACAGGGCAGTGATTGCAACAGCTACACAACACGGCAGTGCCTGTCTCAGGGATCACCACCGTTGGGTGGAGTGGATCCCTCTGGGAATGTCCCCACATGGGCTCATTGCACTCACTAAACCAGAAGCCAAACCCAGAAGACCTCCAGAGTGCATGAGGGATACAGGGTGGGAGATCACTCCAGCCCCCTGAAAGGGGAGGAGGGCAAAGGGTCAGGGACAGGCAAGGAACTGTTGCCCTTTTGGTGGCAGTGTGGCATTACCTTGGCTCAGAAAGACTGGTGAACCTCTGGAACCTGGATGCTCTGCCCATCCTCCAGCGGATGCTCCCAGCAGTATAGTGACCAAACATGCCTGGTTCCCAAGGGGTTACCTCTCCTGAAATGGCTGCCATTCCCGAATAGTTAGAGTGCCTTTGAGTACTATTGTTTTCAAAGGCTCAGGAGTGAGCTTGATTAGCAAAGTCAACAAAGAGATGCAAATATGTTGCGGCAAAAAGGTGTTCTGTAAGTCTGGGAATCGAGGCCCCAGGTAGCGGGAAGCAGCGGCTCTGTCTGTTAGAAAACACTGGGGAAAGGGAGGGTGTGTTACTCCGGAGAAACCAGTGGCTCAGGGCAGCGCATGGCTCTGTGGACACAAAGCAACGTCTCCGTTTTCAAGGTTATTTAATAGTAAACAAGTGCTATCGGGAGGGAGGGAACCCAGTGTTGCCCAAGCACTCAGGCAGGGGCTATCTTGTGAGCACAGCAGGAGATGTGGCACAGGCAGTGCAGGCTGGAGAAATCCAGAAAACTCTTTCCCAGGCTTTATTTCTACAGCTGCAGATCACCTCAAAAATGTAGCCTCATGCTCAGCTCGTGTTTGACCTGCTAGGGCTTCAAACATCCTACATGTTTCTTAAAACGTCATAGTCTTTCTTTCTCAGGGTTTGGTTAAACTTCACCTGCAGTAACTCTCAGTGCTGCATGGGGCCCTTGACTTTGCATTAGAGGCAGAACAAGGTGAGTCAGCCCCATCTTTCACCCAGCCAGAGCTGGACGAGGAGGATGAGGATGTGGAGGAGGAGGAGCAGAGCAGGTCTGCTCAGCAACTGGTGCCAAATCACAGCAAAACAGCCCCAAGGACAGTCCCTCTTCTGCTTTTGCTGGCTCCTGAGCACGGAGGAATGCAGCAGCCCAGGCAGACTGTTTGTGAAGGTGTGGGGCATTTTTTAAAATACACAATGGAGAATTCTGCAGGGCTTGGTCTTTTCGTAAAGTAGATGTATTTGACAGGTTTATTTCTTTATCAGGTATTTGTCTAACCCTGTGACACGGAGAGAACTGATTTCCTGGGACAAATGTTAAAATGTAAACTCCCAGAGATGTGTACTGTCACAACCAGTGTCCAAAATATCCTCACCTCAGTTTCTCGTTAAGTGTCCTGGTGTGACAGCAGAGATGCTGGATAATCTATACTATGATCACACCAGGACACCATGATGTGGAAGAACCAGGAAAAGAGACAGATCCAGTAAGGGAATAGGAGACAGGCTTCCGTCCGGTCCTGGCTAAATGGCTGGTGGACTCAGGGGTTAAAAAACAAGCCTTTTGCAAGCAGTGCCTTCATCCAGAAGGATGGAAAGATTAGAAACTCCTTAAGCTCTCGAAGGTTTTGCAGCACCACTGACTGATCAAATAAAAATATGTGAATCATGAATCAACGTAACTTAAAGCAGACTTATTTAGAAATTTAGATCGAGCACTAAGGGACTCACTCAAATCACTTCGGCTTGCCATTAGCCACTCCCTCAACAGTGGATAATTCTCCTGGGGCATGTGAGGTGGGAGTGCAGATGTGTTGCCTCCCGTTTAAATCAGACCTGGGCAGAGCGCTGGGACGGGGCAACCTGGGGAGGTGCTCAGGGTGAAGCAGGGACTCAGCTGCCTGCTCCCTCCCGGCTGCTGCCGGACGCTGGCCGCCGATAGATGACAGCCAGACGGCAGAAGCAATCGTGTAGTGTGGCTGCAGGATGGCACGGGGTCTCAACGCAGCCCAGTGTCAGGAACCACAGTCAGCCTCAGCAGAGACAGACGCTCTGGTGAGTCCCTTCCCTCGCTCACATGGCTTAACAGGGAGTTTTTGCAGTACTCCTGCCATCGTTTGCTACCTCCCTTCCACGGTATGCAGCAGCCCTTAGTGTTTGAGGGGGAATATGCTACACAGTGTGTGTGTGTGTGTGTGTGTGTGTGTGTGTGTACACATGTGCGTGGGGTGCTGGCTGCTTGGTTCTAACCCCAGCTGTGAAGAAGATCCTATTACCTGACCCAGAGCAGGAGCCAGGATGGGTAAGGTTGGCTCCCTCTTCCCATCAGGTTTGCAGTCCTGCTGCAAACACTTCAGTTTCCCTAAAAAGGCACTGGAGAGCTTGAACAGCAATACCACCGTGGCATTTATTAATTTTTTAGCACAGCTCTCCCCCCACCTCCGCTGTGATTTGCATACCTCTTAATCCTCTCCCTGCTGCAATAATTCTGTGAAGGATAGGGAAATTATATCTGAGCAATAACTTCTTGACTCTGACGCTGTGGAAAACCCTGTATGCCATCATGATCAGGGCAGAAACTTCCAGTGAGTGGAAGCAGGAGGTTTAGCCTCCTAGGAGCTGGATGTCACCAACAGGACCCAAAGAAAACCATCCATCTCAAGCAGCTGAAACCCAGCCTTGTCACCCTAGACATCTCTGCCTTCCAGAAAGCCCTTGCTCTTGGCAAGATTTTGCCTTGACAAAATCACTGTTCCCTACCGGCAGTGTGGCCCCTGCAGCAAAGTTGCTTCCCGTGGGAGAGGGGAGGAAAGCCCTGCACTCTGGAGGGTTCATCACTTCCCCCAGCCCTCCATGGGAGGCTGGGAACACCACCTGCTTCCTGCACAGGCTGGGACTGAGTATCCCACGGCAGGGCTGTGCTGCGAGGGTAGCTCTGACTCCAACCCTTCAGATGGCTTCTGATGAGTTCTATGACAGTTTTAGCCAGCGAGATGCTGCAGATCCTAGCAGCTTAATTCATCACTTTTCTTACTGCTGTCTTTATCCTCTTCCCCCTCGGTTTTTATTTCATTTGAGTTTGTGGATGAATAACATATCTTCCAGTAAAAATCCTAAAGATGAGTCAGTCAGGTCCAGGTCCAGGGAGAGAGAACAGATTTCTCCAGAAATCCCTGGAAAAGCTGAGCCAGTTTTCATGTCATCCTGCTTCCTCTGTGACAGGAGGGGACAGGGCAAGTAGGCAGAGGAGGAAGGACACCAGTGTGATGAGTAGGTGGTGGCGAGCTCTAGGGAGCTCACTGCCCTTATTTGGAACCAGCAGTGTGGGTGGACAACAGAGGAAAGCACAGAAGAAGAGCAGGAAACTAAGTTTCAGAAGGAAACTTTTATCATATGATCATAAGTCCCCAAACAGCAAGCATCTCTCAGTGAGAGAGTGACTAAAACCGCAGTTTGCTCCAGCTCTGTTGAAACTGTGCTGTGCTCTGGCTCTGATGGAGAAATAAATAATTTTTGAGGTCTGAAAGCTGCATCTTTGAAAGCTCTGGCACTGGCACAGCATCTTTGTGTGCTATATGTGCCACTACTTATACAGATGTATAGACTCAGCATGTAGTGGTGAGGGAAGGGAGGTGATGCTCACCATCATCTCTGTCCCGTGTTCCTGAGAAGTACGCCGTTTCTTTTTGCCAAGCACAGGCAGTGTCTGCTGGATGAGGCATCAGAAGCATCAATACGGAAAACCAGGGCATGTGAACCAAGGTGAAAAAAGCCTACACCATTAATGTCCTGTACGCCCACAACAGGGAGTGTCCCCCGGGCTCTCTAGGGACAGATCCCGAGCTTAGAGCCTCATTCCACAGGCAGGGGGAGCTGGGAGGGTGGGCAAGGCACACCAGGAGCAGGCAGGCTAACTCAGGCAGGCTGGTTGATGATGCTCACACTGTGCACAGCCTTGAAGCACACTGGGGCAGTCATTCACCAGGCACATCGCAGCTAGCGGCAGCGCTTGCTTCATCAGGCACAGACAGTGAGGTCTGGGAGGTTCCTCTTTCAGGGCTATATTAAGGCACACACAACCGCTCGAGAGTGGGGTGAGAGGACAGCAAGAAGTTGTGAAAGAGCAGCACGCCTGGAGCCAGTGAGTAACTAAGACCTTTTGGCAGTGTTTCAGAAAATGGGGTGGTCCAGCTAGGGAGTTCAGGAAATTGTCTGAGTTAGATTAAACATTTTCTAAAACCTTCTGGGTGCTTGAAAACTGTCTTGAAAAGTTGGCAAAGTTAAATAAAACAAAAGTTAACACATTCCCCTCAATTTATTTTGTTACAGGACTAGCATAAAGTGAGCCTATTTTTCATTACTTTCAACATCCCCTTCCATCTGAAGGCAGAAGTATCTGCACAGTAAAATCCTGGGATGCTTGCACAGCAGTGCAGGGGGCCACATGTGACACATAAGAGCTTTAGAACACATTCCAAAAGCTATAAACCACATTACTTTCAGGCAGAAAACGGGACGAAGCCTGGGTGTAATGGAGTTTCTGTGGATCTGTGGCTCACTGGAGTCTTCAGCACCAAACCCAGGCAGTGGCCAGCAGCAGACAGCCTGCTCTGGAGAAGCTGGTTGTTCTCCAGTAACTGTGCATTGTCTCGCAGGAGACAGGACTGCCACGGTTTGGGTAAGAGAAGCATCAGATCTCACAGCCCTGAACAACAGCAGCAGTGGAAACAACAGTGGGATTTCTCTTTGGAGAGGACGCAGCATAGTGAAATGCACAGTGTCTGAGCAAAGCAAGAGACCCTCTGCCCTCATGAGCAGCCTGTGGGAGGGCTGACCTCAAGCTGTGTGTCTCCCCTTCAGAGAGCAAGCGGTGTATGGGCTGCCTGGAAAAAAGGTATTTCCACTGCTCAGGTAAACTGCATACAGCCAGGGGCTGCAGAGAAAACCCACACCCCGCACCTATCCATCTCCCAGGTGGAAACAGAGCTCCTGGTGCAAAACCCCCACCAGCCTGGGAAACTACTTGCTCCTGCCTCTTGGGAAAAGTTTCTCCAGTGGAATCGGAAGTGCTATCAGGCACAGAGCAGATGCTGGCAGCTTCCTCGCTCCATGGAAATACGGAAGTAGGAAACCCATTTAGACAAACAGTTCCACATAAATCTTAGCCTGATGTTTCTTGCCTGTACAACCTCTGCAAAGGGTAAATTGAACTCTGCTTCATTGACAAAGCCCAGTGCTATTAGTTATACCTGTCTTTACAGCAGAGCTGCTTTGGGTGAGAAAAGAAAAGCAGTATGGCCCCAGGAGAGAGAAAGAAATCAGAACATAAATGCAGGTATCAAAGCAGAAAAATGCAGAGAGTGGTATTAGCCCAGGGTATGTTGGAGAAGAAAACAAACTCTTATCACAGCAAGAGCAGAGGAAGCCATCCCACTGAAGGAAGGAGACAAGGAGGACAGCTGACATCCTGCAGAGAGGGAATCTAAGGTCTGGGGGAAGGAGAGCACAACCCCAAAGGCATGGCAATGGTAAGGGATGTAGTTCTTAAAGACACAGCTTCACCAAGCACCTTTGCTGACTGGCAGTCAGAGTGAGCCAAAGGAGCAGTTCCCCTGCGGGCAGGGAGGCTCAGGACAGGCGTGTGGGCACCCCCGTTTCCAAATGATGTGGTTTTCAGACCCCTTGCCATCCACAAAGACCCAGGAGAAAGTGAGAGTCTAAACACCCACCTGGAATCTGGTCAGATGAAAATGAATTATTAAAAGAAGATTTATTGCCTTTAAAAATTTATTAACAGGACAAGGAGAACAACTTTCTGCAGGAGCAATGGTAGGAGGCAGTAGTAAGAAACGGAGTTTTGCCTCTGAAGGTGGTCATCTTTAGGGAGAAGCTGATAGCTTGTCTCTGACTATGCAGGGGCCAAAAGCATGCCAGCTCCCACCCAGTGCCCAGTCCCTTTTGGCAGATGCTGTGCATCCGAAGGACAATGCAGAGGGACCAAGAAGAAGCAGGAAGGACATTTCTGCTTTCGGGGTACAAGCCTCATGAGTGATGGGCACTTTGCTTAAGCCCTGCAAAAGCCACAAAAGCCTGTTAGCTCTGCTTTCTAAAGGAGCAATTGCTGATCTGCCCTCAGGCATTGGATGTCCAAGATATCACTCTTTTTATAGCCAGGAATAGAGAAGTGATTCCTGCTCTGACCTCTAGCAGGGGAGGAGTGATGCTTGTGGGGATGAGGAAAGGAGGAATGATCCTAGGGAGGATTCCCAGCAGTGCGTCAGAGGGGAAAGAGAATGAGGTGGAATGGGTAAAAATAGTTTGGGGAACAGGGACAAGTCCTAAAAGAAAAGAGTCTTTGTGCAAAGAGGATAAAATAAAATCAGAAAGAGCTGGAGCAGCGCTGAAGAGGTAGAGCTGAAACTAAAGACCGGGAAGGAAAGGCAGGAGGAGCACACAGAGAGGTTGTGGTCAATCCTGGTGGTAAACTTTTAACACTATTGTAACATTTTGTAACACAAAATATAACACTTTAACGTCAGGGCTTATTGGAGGTATTCCTGTTTCTAGCAATCTGCAAGCACTGTCTGCACTGGCAGGTGGGAGTGAAGACACTTCCCCTCATGACTTCAGCTTCCAATTGCATTCTTTGCGTCCAAAGGTGGGTACTTGAGGCAGAAAAGCCAAAGAAAACCCTGATCCTGTGTGCAGATACACACAGCACACACAGACTTTCAATCTTGCACATCATACCTGCAGCTGGCTAGAGGATGGAAGTTTACCAGTCAGGAGTTAGCCTTCAAGAACATGATTGCAAGAATGTTTTCCCATTAATGTTATTGCATTGTTTAAGAAAGCCACAACTGGCTGACAAGCAGAGATGAACTCAGTATGTGCACTTCTTGTAAAACCATTTTGCTTCTTTCACTGCCTGAAAGGCGGTCTTGCTAAAAGAGGTGTTAAAGACAGTTCAGTGTTTTAGGATCTTGCCCTGTCCAATGATCAAAATCCTTCTGTCAGTGTTCAGTTCCTTGGGGTGAGACTGACCAGCCAAGGATGCATGCAGTGCTTGCTTGCAGGTGGAGGGTTGGGCCAGCAGTGTATGCCCAGAACAACCCTAGTCAAGGGCATCTCTCTCAAACTCTCAAGTTCATAACAGAGAAGGTATATGGCAGCACAAAGAAGGCATTTTCTAAAAATGTAACTGCTTTGTCCAGCTCTGATATTAATCACACTCTGTCATTTTCTGGTCAGTACACCTCATGCTGGAGATGGCAAAGAGTCAGAATTTCTACTGATGCCCCTACTAATTTGAAATACCACAAGATAGCAACTACTCTACCAATTTGGATTCCATCCTTCAGTGTCCAAACCTATGAAAATGAATGTAGCCATTTGTCTTTTCACTTCCCCATCTCCTCCAGGGGATCTGCCACACAAGCACATTACAATTACAGTGAAAGGGACTAAACTCAGCAGGCTCTTGGACTTCCCACAGGTCTGTCCGTGCTCTTCACCTGCTGTCCATCTCTTCTCTAGGCACTGCTCTGCCTGCATCGTGCATTTTCTTTTGAACTTTTATTTTTTCCTGTGTGAAGTTGAACATCCTTTCATGCACATAACATTTAATTCACGTGCATAACAGTGACATTGACTACACCATTCTCAATGCAACAGAAGCCATTTGCTCAAGTTGATTTACTGTAAAGGCTGCTTTCATTTGTTGACTAAGATGTGAACTTTTGCTCATTTCTGTTGAAGTGCATGAAAAAGTGTAATGACATTACTACAGCTTAGAGCTGTGACCCAGTCCAGAGGAAGAAGCCCTGGGGCTCTGACAAAAGCTGCAAGGGAAGTCCCTCTCTGATCACTGAGCTGTGGTTTACAAACCAAATGGTAACTTTTATGTATGGTTGGGCTTTAACCATACTAACACACTCATTTGCAGGAGACCTGGCCTGCTGATAGAGACTCTATTTGCAAACAAACAAACTTGTCAAGATAGAAACAAAGTTTTGCTTTAAAATGTGTTTCACTGGGAACGATACCAAAACCAAGTCCAGCCATTATATTCAAAAGAAAGTAAACTCTCTCCCCAAGTCCCATATCTTGGAAATCCCATTATGGCAGGAACAAAAGACTATCAGGGACCAAGCTCTTTGTCAGAGCTGTCCTCTAGACCTAGGTCACATGGTGCCTGCATCTGGGTGTTTTGTAGGTGGGGGAATACCACTGCTCTGTACTGGCAAAGTGCTTCTACTGGGAACACAGGTGTAGCAGCAAAGCTGGCTAGATAAAACTACAAAAACAGCCCTGACAAAGGGAAAAGCAAGTAGCTTCACCAGGCATTAGGCTAATTGTGGCTGGTTAGCTTGATGTCAGTGTGCCTGCATGAGGCACGACACATTACTATTTGCTCACAACTGGCATGGCTGTGGTGGAGGACAAAGCAGGGAGACAAGCCTCCTTTAATTTCAAAACAAATTTTAATTAAAATATGATAAATGGAAGGATAACAGTTCCTAGCTATGATATATATATATATTCAAGAGAAAACAAAATAACCAGGACTGAACGAATAAACCCCCTGAACCAAACCCTCCCCCACAGTCTGTCCCCGTCGGGCACAGTGGTATTTACGGACAGCAGGTGATGAGTGGCCAGTGCTGGGCTGCCTCCGGGGGGGGGGGTTAGTGGATGGAAAAAAGGCTTTGGCGTGTCCCTCTGAGGCTGTGCAAATCCCTTTGTGCAATCGGTGGGGCGAAGTCCCTCAGGAAGAGCAAAAAGGGCTGGGATCCTCTTCCCTCAGCTTGTGGTTGGAGGGTAAATGTCTCTCTGGGCTGAAGGCGCCGATGCAAAAGCCCCTCCCGGCCGAGCTGGCCGCGGCTCGGCCTCCTCAGGAAACCCGGTGCAAAGTCCCCGGATAGCAATGTCTTCTCTCTCTCTTGGGCACAGGAAAATCAAAATCCAGAGACTGGAAAATGGGAGGAAAAAAGGAAAGAAACCTAACTGGCAGGCAGAGGTTTCTTCTTGAGCCGTCTCTCCCACGCCAACTGAAAAAAAACAGTGTTCCACTTCCCCCACCCCAGTGAATTACCAGTCACCTTGCTTCTTTTGTTAGAGGCAATGGATGAAGATAGGCCTATTCGCCCTTCAGTCTGGTGGTAGGGGAAAGAAAAATTCCACTAGACTCTAAAACGATAACATTAAGTTAAAATAACAAACCTTGTGATGACTACTGCACACTTGATGGGAGAAGACAAAATGAGATTTATCAGTATTAAAAAGAAGAAAAAAGAACAAGACACTTGCTTGTCAATATTCTTATTATGCTAGTAAGCCTACCTCAGACAGGTACACAACAAGGTCAAGCAATTGTGAAGTGTGTTTGAGCTGGGAAAGAAAAAGGGGAAATAAAAAAAGTTTTCTAAAGAAAAGTTCAGATACATTTCAAAGCACTACAGCTCTAAAAACACCAAAGGAGTTTGATAAAACTTCCCAGCAAAACTTTCCTCTGAGAGGAAATAGGGCAAGTGGAATTTCAAAGGAAGACATCTGAGATGATGACTGAAAAATCCTCCAACCCTGAGCCTCCTGAATGTGCATTTGTCCTGAGCTGTAAGTAGCATGGCTACTGTGAGGCTGTAATTAAGATGAGAATATGCACTAGGCTTGTTGACTAAAGTTTTGGATTAATCTTGGCTGTAGCTGAGACCTTAGATTCACCCAAAGCAGCTGAGTTACCACAAAGCACTGATTCACCAACCCTTAAAAAGAGAGAAACCTTTTAAAATTTTTTTATTATTATTATTTAATTTCTCTTCTAATTAACAGCAGGTAGTGAATAGGAAAGTGTTTATCCTCCCCCCCACTTCAGCTCACTATCCTACTGTGTTATGACAGATGGAATGTTAATTAATGTGACCTGGCAGAGAATATTAATTTGAGACAGAGTATCATGGAAACATCTGACTGCCTCAGGGCTGGTCACCTACCAGGTATGCCCTGAAAAACCCTCCTGTGCGCCATCCCAGCGGAACCCACGGCTTTTAATTGAGCTAATCCAGAAAGTGGCTAAAGGCTGTGCCTACACTGGCTTTTCTGAGGGATCTGGGGGGTCTGGAGCTGCATGCTGAGGGGAAGGGGTTCCTCAGGGAGGAGAGTTTTATGGAGCTGCCCCAAGACAGTCAGTCCCTAGGTGACCTTCCCATTCCACATCCAGGTCCCTCTGCAGCAGGAATGGTGTGTCCCTGTTCCACTGCCGGTGTGCCTGACCTCCCTCTCTCCGTCCTCACAAGCCCAGCACTCCTTGTCCTTCACCAGGTGTTTTACTAAGTGAATGCTGCTTGCTCACCACTGTGCCCAGTACACCCAGTCTGCCCAGACACAGTCAGCTCAGAGGCAGAGGTCAGGACTCCATCTGGCCTCACAAGCTGCCAGAGGACATAACCCTGAGCACAGGTCCTGCCCGTGCAGATCGTCCCTCAGGGACAGGCAGTCCCTCCAGCACATGCCTAAAGTTTCCTCGGACAGAAACTGAAGGGAGTATTTAAAGAGAAACCACACAGGGCATGACTTTACAGAGTCTCGGACTAATGCCAGCACATCCTCGTGGTTGCAGAGTAAAGCAACAAACAAACAGTCAGTGGAGGCATTTTAAAGGTCTGTGTTGCTACAGAAGGGATTGAAAGGGGATTTGACTGAAAACTTGACATGAAGAAAAGCACCTGACTCCACTGTTCTTACTCGGTTGGCTCTAGCCCTGTGAAGGTAAGGAGGAGGCAAGAGCTGAATTATAGGTTATCATATTGTTTTTGTAGTAATTGGTGTGAGGTTATAAATACAAGTGAAAGAAGAAACTTGTTCCCTAGGCTTGATGCAGACACCAGGACGTCAGCTGCTTGAAGACTGAGGGGTACTGAGCCCCTCTGTGTCCTCAGCATGTAGAGCTCAGCGGGAGCTACGTGTGCACAGCACCCTGCAAGTCACACAGTTTCTGTAGCAGTGTCAAAATGTGGGCTCCTCAATGTGAGATGCTCAGTCTGAGCAACTCAACTGTGATATTCCTTTAAAATAATGCTATTCGTTTGCAAATACAGGAAGATACTGACATGGTGAAGAATCTTTGCCAAGCTGCCCCCAGCCCTGTAAGTGAAAGATCGAACTTTCTGTTTTTGCTGAAAATACTAATTTAACAGATGAGTTACCAGATGCTATCTCTTAAGAGATTTGTGACAGTGATTTCTGATAACTTTAAGAAACAGAAGCAGTATCACATACACATGCACACACGTGCACACACAAACACATCTTGAAATGTAGGAATCAAAAATCTTCTCTATCTGCAAAAAACTACATAATGTTATTGTCAGGAGCAGCCTTTCTGACCACACATCTAAAAGACAGAGTGGTCTTTGGGTATTATTTGGTTCCAAAGGGGCTATAAAAGGCAGATGGTCTCATTAGAAACAATTTATGCATATATATTTCTAGGAGTTGTACACTGCCAGAATAGGTTTAGCTCTTTCACCATACCGAGCAAAATATCACCACTTGCAAATGTTTCTAGTTTGCAAAATAATGACCTATCCAAAGTAGCTAAGCAACTAATTACTCAAATACTAGAAGGTTATATGCCAATATTATCACATTGTTGGTCTCCTGGGCAAACAACTTCACATCCCTCAAACTGCCTTACAGTGTCATTAGATTGTGCAGGAAAGTCCTTTCTTAACAGTACTGCAGCAGCAGCCCCAGTGCCCCTTGTGCTTATGCCATCATTTCAACTATTATTTCCAATCTCCAAGTCAAATCACTTATTAATTAGAGAGGCAACTCTAGCAAACCCAATTACCTGCAGGCAATCTCTTCCCAGATGTGAAACCCTTCTTGGAGATGGACCATGATGCCAGTTGCTGGGGAATGTTTGTGATTTTTCTCTCCAACATAACAACTTCTACACTTAACGCTGGCAATACCTCCCCTAACCCCTGCCCGTGTCATGCCTACTGGATGCATTCCTCTCCCAAGCACCAAATCCTAGAGAGTTCAACCTATACATCCTCAGGTTCTGTAGAGACAGCCATGCACAGGCATGTGTACTTTTAAGGCCTGTACTCAATGTCTTTGAATGTTTCTTGTGGGTAGAGCAGGCAGAGCACAAAGAAAGCAATGATGAATTGGGTAGAGAAGCGAGGTTGGCTCAGGAAGTTGCAAAAGACAGCAGTTCGAAGACTTGGTTCCTGGATTCACTTAAAACAAAAAAAGACTTTCAATAATGGATTTTTTCATCAAAAAGGCATAGAGACAACCTGTTTTGGAAGGGGGTGGGGAAAGAGTGCTTTTGTGGAAGATGTGTGATGGGCTATGTGGAACACAGGGTTTGTGTGCCCTCATCTCTGCTTTTTAGGATGTTCTGAACAACAAACATGAACTATTCTCCCCTGTAGATTAGTCACTAAAGGGGCCATCACACCTGTTTAACAAATATGTTCCACATGCAAAGACTCCTCCTGTGGGACTTGTGCATATGATTTGTATGGTGGTTTTTGAAGATTGGATGTGGTGCTTGTAGTTGACCTATGGTGTGTCTCCTATGGGTTCATGTAGGATGGCAAATAATGGGTCTATCCCTCATAATAATTGAGGAACTAATAAGTACTTGGGTCTACATAAAAGAGGTTGCATATGGAGCATGAGAGGACGAGGATGATGGAGAAAGAGAACAGGTATGGTGATTAGGAGGATGTACCTGTTTTCTCAGATAAAATTTTCCTGATATTGTCTTCAGGATGGCTGAGCTCCAGTCAAGGCACTCCCTTGGGAGATGATCAGTGACAGTAATTATGTCCAAGCAGAACAGAAGTGTGCTTGAGACATGAAACTATACAAAAATCTGTGTCATCATGAGCAGTTGTAAATTATGATCTAGCTTCCCGAGAATAGCCTTGCCTTGCCTTTGCCAAGCACTTGTGTGGTACACATCCCCACATCATCCAACATCCTCAGTTTATAGTGTATGTCTACACCACTCCAGAACTGTAACAAAATATTTCACCATCCCCTTCCCTTCCATGCTCATTTCAGGTGCTGTCACAATCATCTTCTGATTGACTTGTGGTTGTGGATCAGGAATCTCCCCTTTAAAGAAGCCAAGATCACCCAACTGAGGCCATGGGCCTTTATTCTTCTCACCTTGCCCTGAGAGACAAGGTGATGCTATTTTGCAGTCTGTGAACTCGAGCACAGAGGCTAGTGACCATATTCGAGGATATTTACGCATCAGTGTTTCATGGCAAATCTGCAGCAAGCAGGGACTCAAATCCATATCTCCCAAATCCAAGGTTAGTAGATTAATCATTTCCTTTCAGCCATCTGTCCAAAGGCAAAGTATTTCTGAATTTGTATTGGATTTCTCCAGGAGGAATTAACCACTGACATACTTTTACCTTACAGGTGATGAAAAAATATAAAAAAAAAAAAAAAAAGAGAAAAAATTAGAAAATGCTTTGTTGCATCATAAATATGTATAGCTTAAAACCTTGGCTTAACCTGACCTCTCCAGGATTGATCCTCAATTTGCTGCAAGTTATATTTGCTAACAGAAAACAAAACATATGGCACCAATGAAAATAAATAACTAACTTTAAAAAAAGTTACCCTCACCAAACAATACAGGAAAATGCAAGGAAAAAAGGGATGTAAGTTGAAGCTATGTGTGTTCATGAGTTAGCTCACCAGATTTCTGGGAGCAATTTCCAATCGTACAGCACCATTGAATAGGTGCAGCATAAAGCACCCAGTATATCTTTATGTACTGGTTCATACTCTCATGCATGTGAGGTGATCCCCATAGCAACATACTGCCATGGCAATACAGAGCCTCTAAAGGTCAGCCTAGAAAACAACAACAGTATTTCACAAAATCTCTAAAACAAATACTATTTTATTTCAGCGACATGGAAATTAAACACACTCTAAATTCTATCAGACAAGGACATTCAGGCCTCCTTCCAAAGCATGACAAGGGAAGCTCCCCAGCCTTTCTGTACTATGGAGAACCTGATAGATGCAACCCACCAGTGAAATTTCTGACAAAAATTATGAACTGGAGAGAGCATAGCAGTGTCCTTCTTGCATAGGAGTAAAAGCTGTAGGCATGTCTTTTACAGTGCATCATACTTTATGTAATAAAAGAATTACTCAGAAGATCTTCACCTACACTTCTGCAAGCAGTTACTGGTTATCCACAGGAAGGCCAGCAGTGACAACCACAAAATGCAATCATGCTGATCCTTTCTCACATTGAGCTCATCAAAGAAGGCACAAAATATTTACCTAAAATTGGGAAACCAGCTAAGTAATATTTCTTCCAAGAAGTACAAAACACTGCCATTTACAGAAAGTTCATACTTTTTTTAACAATAGTACCAAGGAGACTTTTTAGCTTTTAAGGGACCATTGATCATTTCAGCTCAGATGTCTGAATGACTGGGAGAGGTAGGTGTGGGTACAGGCAGTTCAAACTAACGTAGCATGATGCTTGTGTGTTAGGAGTGAAGAACGTGAGCTTTCAAGCTTTCATGCATGAAAGAAACTCCTCCTGACATCTTTGACCCACTGTCAGCCATTCATATCCCCCCACAGGATAACCCTCCCCTTCAGAACTGTCCTCTGCTGCTGTGACTGGTTGGGGTAGGAAAAGTCAGGAATGAAGAGCTATGGGCAGACCAGCACAGCATCTCTGGGTGTTATCTACCCCAACTAGCAAACCAGATGTACCTAAGTGGGGGAGAGTTTCTGGAAGCCAGTGTACTCAGTGCTTGGAAAATGAATGCTCTGGAGAGAATAATCATTGCTCCTGATGCCCTGGAGATGGGAAGATTCACACACCTGTACATTTTACACTGAAGTGTTGTCTCCAGAAAGATGTCCTTTTACTATTCTTTCTGCTCCTATCAGATCTGTCTCTGTTAAATCAACATTACCGGCTTAGGATGTGAGACAGAGTCAGAGGCAGGGGCAGCTAAATCAGGTTAGGACAATGTAAATGTAGAATTCAACTGAAGGAAAAAAAACCCACAAAAACAACAAACAAAACCCAAACAACAAACAAAACCAAGAGGAAGAAAATGAAAGGAAACCTCTGTGCATTTCAGTGCTTTGAGCTTAGGCACAAAGTATTCTAGGGGAAGATTCTTTCCATTTTCTTCAGCCTTTGTGTTCTACTTAGGTGTTTTGGGGCTGTGAAAGCTCCAAACCCAGAATGTGAGCACTCCCCTAGTTAGGACAATATAGCAGGACACTGTAGCCCAAGTTATTCTTTTCTTCTCCTCCACCCCCAGGCCCAGGAGTACTATGGGACTGAGGAGTTCCTGCAAGATGTCTGGTGATGAAAACCTCCTTTATACTGGAGGAATGGATTTTGAGGGTTATACAGTTCCTTACTGTGGCCTGGGATCAGCAGGGTACAAATCCCTCTTTGTCCCCTCACTTCACTTCAACTATGTGCCCTTTTCTGCCACTCCCAAAGTCAGAGAAGGGAATTTTGGCCCAGGTCTTTACAGAAGATAAAGTCTAAATGTCAGGTGTCTCCCTAGGCAAGCAGCAAACATTACTTTCACCACAGAGCACTAGAGGATGAAAAATTAAATCCAAAAGAAAGCATGAACCATCCATATATCACTCCCTAGGCTTCACAGTACTAACCTCTTACCAGTGCAACAAACATTCTGTGCTCAACCTGAGAAACAGTCAAAACACTAAAACATTTAAAAGGCAATAAACTAGGTCAAGAAAACAACCTTGACCACAGCAGGTTACTTCTAAGGAAATGACCCAACCTCGTGACAATGGAAAGGGCATAAAATTGGATGAAATCTCACCAAAGGCACTACCCATGGCCAGAAACTGGCCATGGAGTCCAGAGAAAGTCAAGGCAGAGCTGATTATGCCACCAGCATGCGAGAGATTAAAAAACAGTTGTGTTTTTTTTGTTTTCCTACAGTCCAAAGTGCAGGTAGGCATAAAGAAGCCCACTGCAGTGTTAAGAATGCAAATACATGTGGTAAAGCAGGAGGAGACAACAGAACAGCTCTGCATAATGCCATCAGCTCTAGTACTTACAGGTTGTTGTGTCTTCTCACTTACTTAGGATACATTTTGCCTGGTGTAAGGGTCAGCCCACGTATTTTCATATAACATCAGACACACTGCTCCAAAAGGAGAAATAAATATTATGATTTTTAAATTTATTTTATAACTTGTTAAATGCAAGTGGACAAACGAATAAGCTGACTAAAGCCCTAAGCAGTTCAGGCAAGCTGCACCTACCTTTAATGAAGATCTAAGGGATCTGTTTCTTGAAATGGGAGTCACAATGTAACTTGCCCTGCCAGTAGAGCACTGTTGACTTGGTTAGAATGAAAATCCACGTGGGATGTGTGGGTGTACTTGGGGTGCCTGGGTTGCGCAGAGGGTTTAGGAAGTCACTCCTGTGGAAGTGTAGGGATTATATTTGGGATAGTTACAGAAGAATGTGCAGCCTGTAAAACATACAGGTAGAGATCTAGGCGGGGAGTGCTTGGGAGACAGGCACCGCAGTCGTGGAGCCAGGGCTGGTGTGTTTGCATGAGGAGCCAGACTGGTGGAGAGATATATGTGGTTCAGAACATTTGCTTTTGCCATAGGGTTTGTCCATTGTAGCAGTGCTGGAGAACAGCCTGGGTGATAAATGTCAGTGGGGTACAGGCAAGTGGTGAGTACAGATAAAAACTTTGTGGCATCCTAGGTAATGGGGCTGTCATGTGACTGAGGTGAATGCAGTAGCAAATGTGGTAACATTTCCTAAAAGGGAGCATCCTGACCCATGACTGGGTTTTAAGGTCTCTCTCCACTAGCGGTCCAATTACACCCCCTTCCTGTCTTTCCAGTCTGTCTCCTGCCTATACCAGGTTGATTGTTTGTACCTCTGTTGTTCTGAATCCACAGGTGTGTGCATGCTTCAGGTGTCTGTGTTTGGGGGTGGATGGGTCTGTGTAGGGTGTGGAGTAACTCTGGTATGCAAAGGAGGCCAAAAGAGAAGAAATCCTTTGCATGGTGTCAGGTGTGTAGCAGAAGGGTATGTCTTGTCTATATTCTGGAAGGGCTTGAAGAGCCTGGCCCTTGAGTAAAGGGCTGTCTGAGCCCTGTGGATGAGAGAGGCTTATGTGCAAAGGAAGGAAGGCAGATAGGAGGTTGAAGAGAGGCTGTGGGTGAGGGGAAAAAGTGTGGATGGCTGCTGGGCCATATAGCCAGGTGGGCTGTACCACGGGAGCAAGCTGTGATGGGGTGCATGGAACACACCTGACTGTGTGTGTGGTACCAGCACCAGGGTGGGCACTTGAGAAGTGCAGATTCTGGAGGAGCTGTTAGGGGCTGGCTGGAGAGGGGCTGCGCAGAACTAGAGGGTGTGGGGATCAGAAGGCTGTGGGGGGCTGTCTGTGAGCCTCTGGGGTGGCAGGGCATGGCGATCAGGGCAGTGTGGGCAGGATGTGGGCATCCTGAGTGGAGTGGACAATGGGTCAGCCTACACGAGGTGGGCAGTGGTGCAGCCTGGGCAGGGCGGGCAGAGGGGCAGCACAGGCAGCAACGTGGCACGGGCAGGCCAGGCAGAGTGTGGGTGGCAGAGGGAGGGTGCAGGCAAACAGAGAAGTAGGGCAGTGCAGGCAGGATGTGGTCCATCCCCGGGCGCACGGAGCCACTGGCTGTGCTCACGGCAGCACGGCAGAGGGCACAGAGCCTGCCAGCCACCCTGGCTCTGCAGCAGCCCGGAGCTGCGTGGGCAGGGTTGGGCTGCCTGCAGGGGCACTGCCCTGCCCCGGAGCTGTTGTGCGGCTCAGCCCTGTTTGGAAAGGCTCTCTGCCAAGGAGGGGTGGCCGTGCAGTGTGCCACGCATCACTGGCAGTGCTCTAATTGCCACCTCTGGAGGCTGTGTTCCATCTCTGGCAGGAGTAAAGGAGACTTGGCAAGACAAGGAGAGTACTCACTGTCATGCATCTAGCAACACAGCCCTCACCTCTTTAATGTCTCTTGCATTAATCCTCATAGCCATTCCCATCAAGAGCTCCTGAAGAAGAACTGGAAGATTGAAAAGATTTAATGATTTATTCCAGCTGTTGGGTAGAGCTGAGAATGGAACCTAAATCTTCAAGGGTGTTCTGCTGCACTTTAACCGTGAAAGGAATCCATCCTTTATTGGTGTGCTTGTGCAATGCATTGTTTTAAAATTATGTGCTCAAGAGGTTACACAGATGTTGCTGAGGGTTGCATTAGACCTCTAGAGTGATCTCTAGTGGGGTAAGATGTGGAGGAGGGACTGAATGTAAACTTGGGTCTCCATGCCTCAACGTGCTTGCGCGTGCACAAAGCAGAAGAATCATATAAAGGTTTCAAGGACTAGACTCTTCCTCCAGGAGTAAATTAAGGCATAGAGAAGCCCAGTATGATTTTAAGTCATTTTGAAAATTTGTTCCAAAACCTGAAGCTAAATCTTTTTATGCTGATGTTCAGTTGACATCACAAGCTCACCTTCTTTCCCAGGAAGTTTAGTCTCTGGAAAGAGATGAAGTCCGTTTACCTGCCACACAAGAATGTCCTCAAGTGCTGCACTGTCCTTCACTATCCACAAACTCATTGGAGGGTCCCCCTTGGAAAATGGTGTCAGTAGAAAGATACTTTGACTGGTTGCTATGTCTTTGTCTACTGACTTTCCTTTTTTAGATGGATATTAACTCATGAATAAAAATGTATGTTCTTCTCCATCAAAAGAAAGAGAAAGGAGGGATGAAGAAAACTGGAGCAAAATGAATGCCTATGTAATAAATCAAATAATTAAAGGGACTGGGTGAGGGTGAAGACATCCATCCTATATGAATAAGAAGTTAACTAGATGGGGATGCCAAGCAGATGACTTGTGTCAGCAGTGTCATTCTCTAAAATAGTCAAAGATGTCAAGTGGTGCAATTGCTGTGAGCTGCTGGAGACACAACTAGCAAGAGAATATATGGGGACTTTCACCAAGATTTTTTCTGCTGGTGTTGTGGATGGCCTCCACTTGGCTTAGTGAAGGATAGGGAGGACATCCTACAACTGTTTACACCTGAGGTATGAATATTCCTCCTCTGTCTTTAAGTTTGTTGCTTTTCTTGGGCAGCAGCACAGCAGAATATGCCCCTGAGGAGTAATGGCTTTCCCTAGCAGCTTGCTAAACTGTGGTGAAAAGGGAATGAGCAGCCTTTCCAGCATCTATGAATCTCAGCCCAATTCCAGCAGGGCACACAGGGCCCTGGACTGCTGCAGCTTGGCTTTCTCAAAGTAGTTGCTCTGGCAAACTGGTGGCCCTCTGGTCATGATAAACCACAGCCCAGCTTCAAGCCTTGCCTTGCTGCTCTGCTTTCCTTGACCCCACATGATGAGTCACACTTCCCAATGCCACTGCCTGCACAGGGAATCTGAGACCAGGGGCTGGCTCGAAAGGGTCCCTGACTTGACCCACTCTAACAGTCATTTGTGTCCTTATGTGAAATGCTGAAGCAAAGGCATCAGGTCTTCTGCGAAGATTTCTTCTACACTTGACATTTTTCGCCCGTAGTTCCCAAAGCAGATAAAGCAATTGTAGCCTTTGTCTTGCTATTT
This sequence comes from Formicarius rufipectus, assembly GCA_013399695.1. Taxonomy (NCBI): domain Eukaryota; kingdom Metazoa; phylum Chordata; class Aves; order Passeriformes; family Formicariidae; genus Formicarius; species Formicarius rufipectus. The sequence goes on along the minus strand of VXAU01005470.1, from coordinate 1,069,108 downwards.
CCATCCATCCTGGTATGGTTGCTTCTAGTGTCGTGGTACTGGAGCCCTATGGAGAGCCCCTCCTCTTCAGGTGGTGTTTGTGACTTCCGTCAAACAGCATTCAGACAAGAGAACGGAAAACCAAGAGATGAAAACATGATTTGCTGTGTTCAGTTTTGTGGAAAAGTGGGAAGACCAGCTCCAAACCCTAGGCTATTTGCAGCCTATTTTGGTTTTGACTTCAAGGTCTGTTTGAAATGCCCCTATGGAAATGTACATCTTTCAAGGAACTCCATTATCCTGAACAAGGAGAAAAAACTTGATGTTCCCCATTCTCTATTTCACTCTCTGTCAGTAAAATCTGTAGGTACAGAACAGTAATCGAAGTGTTTTTTTTGGGGGGGTAAAGGGTGCACAAAGCCCATAGGATCAGAAAGCTTTCCTAATTCTGAATTTGAAGTCTGTTTCTGTGGTAAATTAAAAGGGAACTGCCACCTGAAGAAAAACAGATAAAGAAACTCACATTTGTCTAGTGTGTTGGTCTTTACAACTCATGAGTTCAACACTAATGAGTTATGGGTTGGCCCATGAAAACATAATGTGTAAATTAGGAATTTAATGATGTGTAAGATTAAAAGCTGTGCGGGGTTGCATTTATTTAAGGCTGCCATCTTGTGTTCAAAGAGGAATTACTTTATCAGACAATGTCCCTTTCACTAGGTTTAAATTGATTCCGTTATGCCTGTTATGGAGGGTACTCAAGTGCCCGAGACTGCCAGCTGACAATATTTCCCACTAAACACCATTTCTGTAGCTCCATTTGCAGCTTCATAATAGCAAACATACTGTGTGAGCCATAATGACTTCATCTTAACTTCCAGAAATAAATAAGTGTAGATTTCCCTCCCTACATCCTTCCCCATAAATTTACAGGAAAGATGGGATTAAAGACATAAGATGTAAAAATCCTTAAGTCCTTATTACTTGTCTATTTAACTTGGTCCTCTGATGCTTTGCTGCCAAGTCTTCTACACTGATCCAAACCCTCTTCCTTTCAAAAAAAGAAAAAAAAAGACCCAACTCATATCCAAACCCAGACAACACAAAAAGGTGAGAGTGACATCTACAAGTCCATTTTCGTTGCAACTTGTGTAGTTAACTTCTAGCTACCTTCTGGATGGTATCATGAAAGTATTTTGCATAGCAGGGGTCCTAGTTTTCAAGTCATGCTCTGTTGATGTGGGTAAACAACAAGAGCTCTTTTAGGGGTTTGACACAGAGCCAACCAAGCATGCTAGAGCTTCCTGGGATAGCAAAGGGGCTCTCAGTGGGAACAGCTCAGTCTGTTTTGTATGCTCTGATCAGCACAGTTTTAAATGCACAACTTCTTCTTGATGCAGCAAAGAAAAAGAAAGGTGGTTGAGTGTTCTGCTTATTTGTGGAGCCTTGATGGAGACCAACTCCCGTCTGACTTGGCTCATGTATGTACCAAATATTTAAGATAAGACCCAAATCAGCCAAGGCAGTCAAGCATCTAGTTAGGTAAGCCGAGAGACCCGTGTTCCCCACTTAGCTACTTCCTGAACTTGTGGGCAAGTTCCAGTCACCATCCATTGGTTAGAGCAATCTCTTAACAGGTGGAAAACCTGTTTTCAGAGCCTTGCCCTGCCTAATTTGGACAGTAAAGTGGCCTGATCATCAAGCTCAGGAATGTTTAGATTGATGTTAGAGCTAAGATGATTGCTAATTCTGTGGCATCTCCCTGAGCTATAGCTGAGCAAGATGCCAGTCTCTGCTGAAAGGAAAAGTAAAGTGAAAAAGGAGCATGAGGAGAAGCTGCACACATAGAGATTCAAGCCTCTACCTAGTAGATTTTTAAGACAAGTGTCACCACTGCCAGTGAGTGTCCTGAACCCATGGATATTGAGGAAAATATGATGGATGGTTAATGACAAGGCAGTGGAGTGGTGAGTCTCTAGAGAGGATAAGCCTCTGCCAGTCTGAAGTTGGGAGGTTGATGCTGTACAAGAGATGTGATTTAAGCCTTACCCTTTTCATTAGCATATCCTCCTGAGATTAGATGGGATTTTGCATTTAGATTTGAGCTACTGTGAATGCCTTTTTCTAGCCACGTACACTTTTAAAGTTCGGTTCAGATAGGACTAGTTTGTATCTCTGTTTCCAGCTGATCAGATATAGATGACCTCAGCCTGAAGCTGTACCTGTGTGTGCAATGTTTGTGTGCAATTTATTCCTCACTGCTTATTCACAAGTTCTTATGGGGGAGAAAGTTACTCCAGAAAACTCACAGTAATATTTGTTTATTACCTGTACTATGGGAGTCTGAGCCTCCAATGCAGCAGGCACCATGCAAACACACTACTGTTACAGTAAACACAGAAACACTGGTGGAGAATGCAGACAGGCAACTTTTTTCCCTTGAGTCCTTTATACAAAATAAGGATTTGGTGGTAAAGCAAACAAATCTAAATGATGCCCACAGGGAAAAACTTGATTTTGGCCAAGAGAAGCTGGCTCTAGTCAGTACCTACCAGATACAAAATCCAGAGTCAACCAAAACATTCTTCTGGACTTGCTTCTGCCAGCTCCTGAGGTATCCAGAGGAAGTTCAATGTGTACTGAAAACCAGGTTACTACAGAGGTTGTTCACTTGCAAGAATAGCCTGAAAGCCTGTTCTGAAGCTGAACGCCAAAATGCCTTGGCAGTTCAGTCATTGACTGGCATTCTTCCTCAGCCAATGTATGTGCCTGCTGCTCTGCTGCCTATTTTTAACAGGATGCAACTATTTATCATGTTTCTGGCTGAGATTTTTATAGTTGAGGCTCTTGCCATCCATCAACTCCAGACGATTTATGTGGGATAAGGGTTTCTCTCAGGTTCGCTCCAGACTAACAAACTGGCACATGACTTTGCCATCAGCTCTGGGGAGGACTTGAATGTTGCTGTGCAGTCCAAAGTCTCCATCTGGTCCAGCCACCGGTGCGTGTCACGCAGCCCTTCTCTTGCTCCTGACTGACAGTGAGCTGTGCTGGTGGGAGCATCCCACCTGCCCCCTCTGTTCACACAGCATCACAGTTTTGCCACTGGGTAGGGCTGGGAGCAGGCCAGGGTTTCCTCTGTGCCTCCAGCTCTTTGATGTTGCGCCTATAACGTTTTTTATTTTAATTTTTAAAAAGGTTTGGGTCAGAGGTGAGAGAAACAGAAACAGCCTGGTTGCTGTTTCTAATGTAAGGCAGGGGATGTGGTGAAATTTAGCTCCTCTTTCCTGTCCCTCACTGAGAGCTTTCCACTGACTTCAGCAGGGCTAGAGTTTTCACCCCCTTTGCTCTTAAAGCTTTGCTGACATGAATTTAACAGGTTTTGAGATCCATGGGTTGTGAAAAGGATGGGGTATTCTGTTTCTTATTTTGCTCTAATTTCTTTTCAACAGATATAATATTGATATTGTTGAAAATGTAGGGAAGAAGCAAAACCAAATAATTTTGTCTCTACCATGACAGACTAAAATAAAGCTTTCAGCAAGCATGAGAGGGAGAGCCTTACATCTTATGCATTATAAGACCAGATCCCAAAACCTTTACACCTGTTTTTCAGTCTACAAAATAACCTACCTTGCTCATGGTGTAAAATATACGGAGAACATTAAAATATGAAAATCTAGTTTTAGTCTACCAGTAAAAATAAAAGTATATATTTATATTTAGCAGGACTCCCACCCCCAAATGATGTGATGATGGAAAAAGCCATACATTTCTCAGCTACTTTAACAAGTGAAGTACAAAATCCTTTTATTTTACTTCATTACATATCAGACTCTCACCACAACACTCCAAATACAATGGCAAGTCCTTCTTTGGTGTTATATACTATAGAAAACTCATCCCTGTCCAAGTTCTGCTGTTTCCACATCGTTTTCATGTATGGATATTAATTTATGTGGTCAGTAGAATACAAATGCTCCCCTGTCTCTGTAAGTTATAGAAGCAATCATCCAAGGAAGCATCAGAAACTCTAAAGTCAATTCTGGTGTCATAATTCCATACTCTAACCTGAGATGCCAAATCATGGGCCTTTATAGATGAGATGCGGGTGTGTGAAAGCACTCCCTTTTCAGAATTGCAGGCTTTATTTCTCTATAAAACATATTTATGCTGGGAAATAATAAGTGGCTAACGTGGCAGTGAAAAGGGGGATCTGTGTCCCTGAGGACAGCTTTGGGAGCTTGCTCTGGTTCTGAGGAAAGGGAGCACTTGGAGTGTTCTCAGACAGGGCCTGCTCCTCCTTGCTCTACATCCTGTTCACGTAGCACAGCGAGACTCCCAGGATCAGCCATGGTCTCTGATACAGAAGCATTAATAAATAAACAACAGCAACAGCAGTAATAATGTTGAGTAACCCTCTTAGCCTACCCCATAATGTTATGAGCAATCTCAGTAGGGAGGGTTCGTCTGAGCCTTCTCAGTCACATAAATCAGCCAGCCTGGAAGGAGGTTTCTGATGCATTCAAATCCCCCATTCATTAAGTCCTTTGGGTTCCTGAAGCAGTTGTCCCTTGGCTAAACTTGACCATTTCTTGGGCTACTTCATCCTCACTTCCCAGCTAATTTTTCACCGCACACTGTGGCACCTTGACTTATGATACCTTTCAGCATTTTCCTCCCCAAGGTAACACAAAAATCCTCTAGAAAGGAAGTCATAGAGCAGTAAATGCTACCTGGGATAACATTTCAGTAAGAAGAACTCTTTTATGAACCATCTAAAACTATGTTTAATGCAACCATGGTTAACCCTTTCCCATATTTGATTTGTACAGCTGGGAATGCAATTTTTTGTAGTGGTGAAAAGGAAATGTCTTCTGGGATTTTTTTGTGTTTCATTCCTTTCCTTTTTCCACACAGAGCTCCTGAAGATGATCAGCTCATCTTGCTTTGTCTCCAGGTATTTCTGGAGTCACTCCAGCCACTGGCCACAGCTGGGGGTTCTTGAGATTTGCTGGTGTCTCATCTTGCTCCTGGTACAGATTACACCTTACCCAAGGCACATCTGACTCCTGCCAGTCAAGGGTGTTTGTAACTGACTTGGATTCCCAAAGTTAGACTATAATCCTTTAAAATGGTGCCCTGGCTGGAAACAATGCAGCACCTTCAGTCCCAGCATCCAGAGTTTTTGCTATCACAAGACACAATGCTGACGAGTACCAAGTAATTTAAGATGATAACATATTACCTCACTTACAGAATATGGTTTAATTACGCAGTATGTGTGTGGAGAAAGCAAGGAATGGGACAGAGAAGCAGAATCCTTCATATAAATCAAATTCCCAAGCAACCAGCTAATAGGAGAACATTGAGGATGTTAAGTAGATTAGACACATCAATAGAATCTACATAAGTGATGCCAAATTTAGTAACAGCAAAGGGGAAAACAGTTTTATTTTAAGTCAGACTCTGCTAAACAATGGCACCAGGCCTATTCAGGGTTATGTACTGTGGTTCTTTGTAGCACACAAAATATTAAGTGCAGAGGAAGAGTTAACTAAAGTAAATGGGTTGAAATTTCTGCAAAAAGAATGATGTACTGTACCTATGCATTTTATAGCACTAGGTAAGTAGTTTAATGGCTCAGCCAATATCAAACACTTCATTTGCAAATCTTAGTGTGCTGGGCTCCCTGGTGATTTGTGTAATAAAATGGGATGGTTAAAGGGCATGTCCTTGCATTGACTATTCCTTCTAAATTTGAAGGGCCTAGCCATTATGTAAATATTTACTATAATTAACTGCTGGAGTTCAGTAGTTCCTAGTTTGCAAGAGTTGTCTGAAGTTACTGTTATCCACAGGCAGGGAGATGCTATCTGTAAATAGCCACTTTTACCTTACTGTGTCAGAATGTTGTGGAAGGGGAGCTATTGCCTTGTCTTGCTCATCACATTTGACCACTACAGTCACCATCACCCTGTTCTAGCATCCTCTTGTCAGTTCCTCACTGTCTGCAGTCAGTGAAGTTGGTTTGTGGATTATCCATACAGAGTAGGAAGTTGGAACCGCTCTTGTGTAGAACAGTCTGAGCTGGACTCTGGCACTGAGCTGTGAGGATGCAGCTTTCTATTTCCAGACCAAAACAGGCCTACACCCTGTGCATCCCCAGAGTGCTAATCTCTCTACTACTAATCTCTGTAAGCCCAAAATAGCTTTGTAGGAAGGACTATTGAGGTGTCTCTGCACTGTGTTCCCAAAAACACAAATTGGGGCTGGAGGGCAGAGGCACCTGAGGGCACTGCATAAAGCCAGCTTAAACCCAGCTAGGTTTAATAACTTCATCTCAGTATGGGCACTGCTGCTTCCAGGTTGTTTCCCGAAGAGTCACTTGGATATCTCTACATCGTGCTCTGCAGCAATCCACCTCACTGAGGGGCTGTGCTATATTGAGCCACAGTGCCAGCAAAGGCCAGCACTAGGCTGATGTGGTGGCCTGGAGCCCAGAGTGCAGCTCAGAGACACCTGGGAGCTCGTGCTAACCCAGGTCTGGCAGAAGTAGCCCCAAGCCAGAGCTAATGAGCTCTGCTGGATCTGACCAATTCTTTGTGGACCGTCTCAGCTGTCTTCATGTCATGCAGACTAACATATTCAGAGGATTCTCATTACTTATGTTTCTTCATTGCCTGGGGTGCTCCAGCCCCTCTGACTACACCACTCTGTAAAAAAAAGAAAGAAATCAATCTTGAGCTTACAGGTGGAAACAGGAGACGCAGGGAAGGCCAAAGGGTAGCAGATGCAGCATGTGGTGCCGCGCTATTCTTTCCATCGAGTGCCAAAACATTCTAGCTGTGCTTTTTATTCCCCCATTCTCCCTTAAAATCCCGTTTGACGCATTTGGCTGCTACGCTGCGCTGGTATGTATGTGTGGGCTTCTGGAGCTGTCTCGGAATCTATGCCCGGGAGGAGGAAGGAGTCTTTAAAAATTAATACTGCGAGGCAGCTTTAGTGGCAACGTTGGTAGTGCAAGTGAAACTGCTATCAGGGAGGGCCCGGGATCTGCAGTGGGGATCAGGACCTGTGGCTCTGTGCCAGCAGAGGTGACACACTCTCGCACCCACTGAGAGGAAAACTGCCTGCTAGCAACGTTGTTGTTTGACCCTTCTGTGAAGCTGTAAAGATGAAGGCTCTGAAAATAACCACTAAAACATCCCTTGTCTGCCCCCCGTGATAGAGGCCCTCTCTCTGTCTCCCTTCATCTGCTGTGAGATCAGACATTCAACAGCATTTCCTAGAGTGTTTTGCCTTGTGCTCCTCAGCGTGTGCCACAGTGCCTGGGAACACAGCCTGGGGTGGACCACATAGTCTTTTTCCCAACAGAAAATCGTCTGGTTTCAGCAGTCTTAAGGATTTAAATCTTGCTGCTTTCTTTACCTTGCGTTCAAACCTTTCCCCTGTGGCTGGACACCAAGCCCAGGGCAGCAGTTTGGCCCTGCAGATGCAGCTGCAGGGGTGGATGATGTCCATGCTGTGCTAACACTCTTTTTTTGGCCAGCGCTGTTTACTTTTTTGCCAGCCACAGGTGCCCTTTGGCTCAGTGGATCTGCTGACGAGCAGAGCTGGCTGGCAAGGCAGGAGTTTAACCACTATTTTTTCAATTTCGATTTTATTTTATTTTTTTAATCTCAGGCTTTATTAAAGCTTCTAGCATTTAATCTCAAATACATCTAGAACACCTTTAGCAGTCCTTGCATGCAGCTAAAGCACAGGGACATTGAATTGTCTGTCTAAAGGATTTTGGCTGGTGTGACCCCTGCATGTCTGATGACTAGGCTGCGGAGGGAGACGCGGTTTTATGACATTAAATATTAACAGCTGGATATTAATAATGAAGGCTGACAGCTCCTTTCCCAGTTCCTGAGGTTGTTTCTCCCCCAGCTGCAAGTCCAGCAGGATTTGAGTTTTTTCACTACTCAAGCATTGTGGTCAGGGCCCCCTGAACTCAAAGGGTCAGGGGGGTAAGAAAAATAACATGGAGGTGTCACTGCTGTGAAAAGGAGTTGTCGTGGCCTGACTGGGCCCTGCACTGCACAGGCTGTGGCTGCCTCTAGTTAGCCTTGTCACGGCATGCTGATTGGAAAGCAATTTGCCATGAAAGGCAAAGAAAATGTAGAAGGTTAATAATAAAACAGGGGAGGGGGGAAAAGTGGCATCAGTAGACCTAGCAGCAAGTCTTACTGCATGGCTTCAAGCCAGAGAAGAATAAGCTATTCCAACATGCCTGTGCTTTATTGCCCTTTGGCCTTTGCAAGTACTACCATCAAAATTTTCATATCAAGCCCTCCAAAATGACATTTTTCTCACTTCCTTCTGTTTTTCCCTGTCTTGTTGTCAGCTGTAGCTTCTCTGCAGGCTAGGACAGCTGAAATGCTGCTTCAGTCTGTAGATATACTAGTCTTGTTCCTAAGAAAATTTACAAAAGGTTCTAATGCACAGGGCAGACTATTCTCTCCCACCAGCAGCATCACCACAGCTAAAGAAGTCATGTCTGTAGCTCAGATCAGGTGGCTGGAGGACACAGGAGCATAAGTCCTTTCTTGCACTCATGACCCTCAGGCCCTATCCTGCAATGTGCTAAATGCTGCTGAAAAGTCACCTCAGAGGAATTTGAACGGGGCTTTATTTGAATAAAGAAATATGGCCGACAGCACACTATGGTCTAATAAATCACAGGTTAGTTTTATTTTGCTAGTACAACTCTGCCTTACTTTTTTCTGTATTGGACTTTTCTCCAAATTACATTTTCCCAGTTGTGCACTTTTGTTCTTTTTACTATGTGACAAATGGAGGCACTGTTTATTATTTATTCTTTGGCTTTAATGTTGTGCAAGCTAGATCAATTCAGTTTTTGATAAATAAGTCTGCTTTTTGCAGAAATTACCTAGTTGGATCAGTACACTTTTGTTCCTTCTCTGCAAAGGCTGACCTCTAACCCTGTCTATTCTACGGTGAAACTCCATTTATCCAGACCACTTTTAAACTCTGTCTTGGTGCAATCTAGACCACGTCCTCTACTCTGACCCCTATATTAAATACTAGCCTAGTCCACTTTTATGGATATAATTCCTAATGTTCCACATCCCTGTGGTTAAACAGAGTGAGTTGACACTTTGGATTGACAGCTCATACCTTGGAGAAAAAAGTTTTATTCTGTGTAAAGTAACTTACAGCAGATGGCTAGAAATACATGCAGGGAGAGCAGGAGAGAAGGTTTGGGCTGCATGAGATAGCCCTGGACCATGATGTGAGGGGCAGGATGTGAAGAGAGACCTTAGAAAAAGGTAAGGATGCTTTATGCGCGCTATGGTCTGCCTCCAGTTTGACATTTTCTCACATCTGAAGACAACTGTGTTCAATGTGTTATCTGACACAACATTAGACATTGTTTTTGGGTCACAGTCAGCAAGGAAAAGGCATTTTGGAAGTTTACTTGTTGTCTGTGTTTGAGTCACTGTGCTTATAGTGCTGCTGAGCTCAGCTAGTGAAAATCAGAAATCCAGTTTCTCCCTGGGTCATGAGATAAAAAGTCTCAGTGAGGAAGAGGGTGTTTTCCTATTTTTTGAAACATTAAGGTTCAAAAAGTCATGAAGATGTATGAGGGAGACAATAAGAAGACACAAGTATATCTGGAAAAGAGATTGATGTGAGATTCTTGTGTACTCAAATCTTGGAACACAAGCTGTGAAGAGTCTTTGGTATCGCAAGATCTTTGGTAAAATTATGAGACTTGACAATACAGGGATTAAAATTGATCTTTATTTGCTCTTGCCTGCAATAAAGCCAAAGCTTTTACAGTTGTAGTGGTTTTCTGGTGGTGATCATGTTTAGACACAGTTGTATGATGTAGTAGGACTAATCCTACGGACTTTTTTCTTCTGTATTTTCTGTCCATGTGCCTGTATGCTGTTCAGAAGAGCTACAGGCGGTAATGAAATAAGCACTGGCCTCACCAGCTCTCATGAGAACTTCAGCAGTAGTAGGAACAGTGGCAGATGAAAGGAGGTTATCTGTGACCCTTGTTCTGCAGTACTGTTGGGGTGTGAAACATAACCCTGTGTCCAGTGGAGTGAGCAGGTGGTAGGTGATGCCAGTGAAGTACTGGACACCCTTCCTTTTCTTCTGCCAGTGTTAGTGGACCAGGTGGTCTGAGAGTTTCGGATGGGGAAGGGTCTCAGGCAGCAGGGTCAAGTGTGTTCTGTGGAGAAGGCCATGGCTGTGGTGTGGAAGGATGAGTATACTGGGGAGGAACAGCTTTTGGAGTTCTGACTGCAGATTGTGCCTCTCCACTTAGCTCGAGGGATTCTCTACCCACCCACCTCTTTCCTTAAACAGCAAGAGGCTGTGTTCCTTGCTGGCAGGAGCAGTCTAGAGCCTGTTCCCTGGAGGTGGAAGTGGCAGAAGAAGCAGGATTGGGAGTGTGGGTGAGGAAGATATCCAGCCCTAGTGAGACTTTTGTTGGAATGCTTGGCCACAGCAGTAGAAACTCTGTGAGGGAGAGGATAACAAGGTCCCAGGAGACCACATGGCAGTTCCTGGAGAAAGACAGGAGGAAGGGTACAAGTAGTCTGATTCTTTCCTACCTAGCACAGCAGTGGTCTTATGGGAGAACCCTTGAGACTGTATTGCTCTTGGTCAAGAAGACTGTCAGGGAGGACATGTGCTGGAGCAAAAGGACTTTCAAATTTGATGGAGATGGAATGTTTCTGTAAGGGAAGTACCCTGGATCAAATCAGTGGGAAGCCAGGGAAGCCCAAGGGCCTGCAAAACAGAGGATGACAGAATTTTCTTGCAACCCTGTCTCTCTAAAAGCTGCCTCTGCTCCACTTCAAGATGAGCAATGGCAGCTCCAGGAAGAGGGTGAGAGGGTGTTGCCCTGTAACCAGAGGCAGGATTGGTCTGTAGGGAAGGGGTGGTCTCCTTCCTTACATTCCTGAAACACTTCACTTGGCTCTGTGCAGTGGGTGCAAATGTTTTGATGCCCAGGGGCTGAAAGAGTTCAGGTACCATGTTATAAAGGCAAGGGGATACAGGGTTCATGCATTGGGAGACGGTTGTTCTGGATTTCTGTTCCAGTGGCTGGAGGTTAGGGATGAGAGGCAAGGGGAAGCTAGACATGTTTAATTGCCTGTAACTAATCAGGCATGTACACTCATCCTTCCCCTCCTTGTTCCTCTGAAAAAGTACCCTCTCGCTTTCTCTCTTGATTCCTGTGGAGCCAGCGATGAGGCAGCTTACAGGGACACGGACAGTGAAGCACAGAGCATGGTTGGCCTTGTGCTCAGTCCCTGCAGTCAGGCTGGATCATTAGGACCAGCACCATCAGGATGGTCATAATTTCTGTGCCCTCTCAGTAAAATGAATAACAGCTTTAACAAACCCTGGGAATCATTAGGAGAAGAACCAAGATCTATTTATCATCAAATAGTGTTGCTGGGGTATAATGTTTTGCTGAGACCGTGAGGTGGGAAAAGGATGTAGGATGAAGGGATGTTTGTACATAGCAGGAGCTTCAAATGGTGTGTATTGAGTTCCTTGATACTTAATACTGGCTTTGAGTGTCTTGGTTACCTGGATTTTCAGTGGAAATAATTAACTATGACAAACTGCAAATTTTGAATCAAGCTGGACAGAGGTAATTCTAGATAAAATGGGAGCTGTTCTTCACAGGGAAAATGTTGACAGCACAATTCCCAGTCCTTGTAGTGACAGTGAGCAAAAGGCAATTAAAAATATTCTGGGGGAACACTTGTGGCACCCATTCATGTATGTAGCTGCTCCTTTAAAAACGTCACAGTTTCTCAGCAGAAGAGGTGCCTCCCCAGCATGAACACCTTCCTCAGGAACCCACCACAGCTGCTGCTGCCTGGAAGCTCCTTGATGGAGGGGGAAATTTCCTGGAATGAAGCAGTGGGCAAATCTCTGTTTATCCTCTCTAGCTCTGAGCTGGCTGCTCCTCTGAGTCACTGTTCTGGGAAGGTTGAACCTCCAGGCTTATGGCACTGATCACGATCCCCCGATTTAGGGTGAGACTCTGGCTTAGAGTGAGACACGAAAAGCAAACACACCATGCTGCCCTAGGGAGTCCAGTTGGTTGGCAGCATTAGCAGTTAGGTGGCTATATTAGCATTTTAATCAAATAACTAGATATCCTAGAATTATATGTTTGAATCTCTGTAGGCTAAACATAGCTTCAGAGGCAAATAATTTCCATGTAATTTTAGGGTGGAGAGTGTCCTTTGGGTAACAACTGCCTGCTCTGCATGGGCATTAAAAATCCTGTGGCACTTTATTGAAAGCAGAGGTTTGTCTCAGAGGCTTTGCTTAAAACATCCCTCAGCACACTGGCTGTCTGCCCGGCTGCAGACCTGACACCCACGAGGGCAGGCAGTTCAGGGGGAGATACTGCAGCTCCTGTTCAGTACATTGTTTGTAGGGTGCCCTGGGAGCCTTGATATAAACACGGACAGCTTGCCCAGGTCACAGCAGGAATGACCTTGCTGGCATCAGTCTGAGCATATTTGCTTGTGTGGTACAGTGGGTGCCCAAGCCCTGGGAAGGGGAAGATCTTTGAGGATGGGAAAGCAGATTGCTCAGTCACAGGCTGGCCCAAATCCTGCCTTGTCAGCAAGGTCTGATGGCTGGTTCTGTTGGCCTGGGGCAGTCCATGGTTCCTGCAGTGGACATGAATCCACAGACTCAGATTCAGTACAAAAAGCTTTCAGAGAGGCATCCAGGCTGCGCTAGAAGTGACCTTATGCATTTCCTTTTTTTTTTCATATCACCAGAGATTAAAAAAGTTCTAATGATGAACCATCAGGAATAGGTTTCTTTTCAAAAGAAAAGAATGAAATAGATGTGAGTTGGCAGGAGCTTTCAGAGATTTTTCCCCACCCCCCTCTGTTTATATATTATGCAGAGAACTCTACAGGAAAACGGGATAGATGAAGTTGAGCATTTCATGACAAGTTGTCACATTCTCTGCATAAATTTCTCTAAAAGTGTTAGGCACCAGTGGTGGGAGGAGATATTAGGTCACTCATTGCTAATCCTGGAAAGTTTAGGGGACTTTCCATGTCCTTTGAGAGTGTCCCTTTGATGGAAAAAACATCACCTGTCCAGAATTATTTCTTCATAGTGCATCCATTTATTTTATAGAAATACTCACAAAAAACCCAGGAATGATGCAACCACACTCCCATTACTAACATCAGTCCTATTCTGCTCTTCATCTTTATGTCTTTCTGCTTTCTACTGCGTGAAGAACTGAAAGTAATACTCAATCAGTTTTCTTCTCAAGAGCACATTACAAATACTAACCTTAATTTCTCTTTTGACTGTTTTCAGAAAGTTAAATAACAGTTATTCAGAGGATTTAAGGACCCATGGTGCATTTGAGGGTCTTTTAGTGTCAGATGTTAAGAACCTCTGAACATCTGAGCCCTGTTACCTATTGCCCAGGTGTATGTGAAGGACTTACCAGAACCAGCAACAGAATTTGGATAGTCCCAGCTCCAAACTGTGGTCTAATCACACCTCTCTCTTTCAGATGCTGTTCTTAGATGATGGCAGAAGGGCATCACATTTCTGATGACCCAGCATCTGCAGGCGAGGCTTGCTTTAGGACATAGCTTTTCTGAAATGATAAGCTCCTGTATTACTCCAGCATTATTCCTGCATGGCATCATCATCTTTGATCCCTGGGATGAGGGTAATACTGGATCAAGTACTGCTATAAGGGGATAGTGGGAAAAAAGTTGATTTTTTTTTCTCTTAGGACACAATTTCAGCCTCTAATTTCTCCTACCCCCTTCCTTTGCCCCTCTATTTCATGTAAACTGCTCATGAAAGCAATAGTATTTCTGAAGGTGTGTTTGGAATGTTATTGCTTAAGCCCACAGGAACAGCACATCCCTCACATAAATTGTGGTTGACTGTGAATCTGGACAGTGTTTGTACTGTTGCACAGGCTCTGTCTAGATGCAGGTGGGTTGCTAAGGTTCCCAAACCTGCAGTTTTCCCAGACCTTTTAAATGGTATCCGCAGAAGGCAGTAAGTATTGATAAAACTTGAAGTGTTGCCCATGATGTATTTCCCTTTGACTCTGTAATACCCATCAGGTAGAACTGCCCTGGATAAACCTCTGTTGTAAAGGCCCTCTCCACAGCCTGCCCAGATGTTGGAAAGTTCCTGGAGTAGGGGACTGCCCAGAGCATGAACAACATTGTTCACCCACCTTCTTCTTGGTGAGAACAAGTGCTCTAATCACCCCAGAAACAAAACCAAATCTGCTTGGTCAGCTAGTTTGTTTCCACCTAAGCCTCAATCATAATATTAAATCTCCCTCTGTGACCCTGCCCTGCTGTATTGTCTAGGTGAGGAGAAAAGGAGAGACTTTGTTTTCATTCCCTTCAAAGTAATTAGAGATGGATGTGAGGGGAGAACTCATCTGGACAGTAACAGGAGTTACTACATTTCATAATTGCATCTAACCAAGGATGTGTTGTACAGACTTCAGAGTCGACAAGAGTCTCTGGTATCAGGGTCAAGTCAGTACATCTTCTGTAACCAACGTCATTCCCCTCAGAACGATACCTGTGTGGGAGAAAGGACTGGGTGACCCTTCAAACTTGCAGCTCTGTGAGAAGGCTGGTAAGGCATTGCTTTACTGGCAGACACAGCAGTCCTATCCAAATTTGAATTCTCAGTGCCACATTTTCTCTTTGCATATGTCTTATCATGAATGTAAGTGGTTAAGCTTTCCTCCTCCCTTTTAAAGATCACATTTAATTTTTCTTTTTTTGCTCTAATGATTTAGATGAAATATTTAAGCTCACTGCTGCAAATCCCCTTGGGGCACCTGCCAGAAGGTTGTGAAACCTGGGTGAGGGATGGTGGAGGGGTGTATGCTGTTAATTAGTGGAAGTTGGCAACCCCCTAACACTTCAGCTCACGCTCTTGTCGACGGCTCTGGGATCTGGCTTTGCAGGAGCTGATTCATGCAGGCATTTGGAAATAACTGGACTCTGGCAGCAACTCCCACTCTGACAGAAGAGACCATGACAGTCAGTAACCAGTTTAATAGGTTGGTGCAGCCAGTAAAGTCCTCCGGTGAGGAGCAGTGAAGTGAAGAAAAACAAAGCTCATTCCAACCGCTGCCACAGCAGACAACAATTGAGAGCAAAGACTCATTTTATTGCATATGGAGTGTGGGAATGAGGAAAAGAAAAGAGAATGAGATGGCATTTTTTACAGCAAAGGGTTTAAAGGTTTCTTTCCTTTCCCCCCTTCCCATTAAACAGGACAAAAACACACAGAGAGTAAATTCCACAGATTTTTATTCTTCTTGTAAGAAAAGACAGAGCAACTGAAGTATCTTCCTTGCATGAAGTTTTCAGATGGGAAGTCTGCTCCCCTTTCTCTGGCTTCTCATAGAAGCATTTTTCTGGCTCCAGCAATCTAATAGGTTGATTGCTGAGCCTCTTCTGTTTCAATTACTTTTGATTGATTCTCGGGTCTATGTCAGCCACTCGGTGCAGTCACCATCCCAGGAAGAAATCTGCAGCAGCTGAAGATGAAAATAGCTTCCCTGACCACTTAAGAGGGGAGTTCAAGCATCTTTTTCTAACCTTGAGGTTGCTGTAGCCTTCCCCCAAAATCATCTTTCTGGCCAGGGCTGCTCATGATGAGGTTCCTGTTCCTGATGGCTCACTGAGCTGTGCTCATCCTCAGCTGCAGCAAGAGAAGAGGGTGAAAGGAGCTTTAATATCATCAGGCTGCTCAGCTTGCAGTTGCTGAAGGGCACTGACGTTACCACCCCAGGAGGAGGGCTGTGGCAGAAGTGGGGAGTGGACAGGGACACTGAGCCTGTAAGATGAGTCCTAGGGGCTTACCTTCTTGTTTGGGTATTTACTGAAGGAGCAAAGAGAGGGAAGGGAGAGAAAGGGAGTTGGGAAACAGAGAGGTGATGATTACAGGCTCATCACAGAATCAGACAGCCTCCTCACTTGCTTTGTACACATCTGACTCTTTTCTTAGCAGTAACAGCCTCAAGCCTTCAGACTGGTAGGAGTAGTGAGGACAGACCTGTACTGCTGTCCTGGTTGAGAGCTAGTCTGTCTTCCTGCAAAAGTCAGAACAGACTAAGAATGAAAGCAGTATGGAGAATTTGGACTATTTGTGTCAACAGTAGGATTATATTTCTGTATTTTTAGTTTCCTACTGTTGCTGTCCAATTCAGTTCAGCATGGGATCACAGCAAAATTCAGGCTGGACAGGACCATGAGAGGCTCAGAGCAGGGTCACTCCCAGGCCAGACCAAACCAGCCTAGGGCTTGAAACCTTCCAGGATGGAGCCTGCACAGCCTCCTGGGCTGCCTGCTCCACTGCTTAACTGTTCTCATGGTGATTTCCCCCCCTTGCATCCAATGTGAATCTCTCTTATTTGAATTTATGCCCGTTGTCTCTAATTATCCCGCCACATGGACCAGTGAAGCTCCCAGTTCCCTTTTCTGGATGACTTTCTTATAGGTATGGACCAGCCTCACATTTGCCTTTAGTTGTCAGGGAAATAACTGTCTTTTGAAAATGTTAGAAAGTGAAATGTAAGGACATTGGCCAACACTCTGGGATGCAACTGTTAAATCCCAAGGACTTGATGAGACCAAGACCTCTCTGGCAATGCCTGAGTCAATACCTCTCTTCTTGCTGGTAGTTTCCATCTGAGCCCAGAGACCTGGTGATCTCATTGAAGACTGAGATAGAGAAGGCATTGAGTACCTTAGCCTTCTCTGTGCCCTGTGCCATTAAATCACTTTCCCTGTTCAGCAATGGGCCTGCATTTCCCTGTTTAGCCTTTATTGCTAATGTAGTGGCAGAAGCTCTTCTTGTCAGCCTTGGTGTTCCCTCCACGCGACAGCTCTGGGGGAGCTTTGAATCAAAGGTAGCTATGGGGGACCCTCCAAAAGGCAACCAGCTCATCACAGTCAGTGCTGGGCTTCTAGTCCCAGCCTGAGGTGGGCTGATGCAATTGGGTGCTGCTTCAAGTGACCCCTGGGGAAAACTTGTACCATTGCTTAATGCAGCAGGTGTGCAGGGGTAAAAGCTTTCCTGTAAGGAAACCTGGCTTGACCAGAGCTTGGAGCAGCTCTGTCAGGGACCTGTTGGTTTCCCAGTGGGTTGGCCTCAGCAATCCAGCAGGAGGAGAACCATGTTCCTATGCCTCCTGACTGGTGGGTTGGATAGATTCTGGGAGGCACAGGTTCTCTTACATTTAACGTGTCTTTTAGAAATACTCCCTCATATTCTGTTGGGAGGATCTCGTGCAAGGCAGCAGAGTAGAATTTGTGGTGTGGGGTGAGAGATTTTATTTGGGCCTCTTTCCTCCCACCCTGAAAAGAGGCAGATGTGGTGCCATAAGGTGATTAAGCCCCACACTCCTGCCCATGCCCCAGGAGCATTAAGCTCCAGGGACCTGGGAGTCCCTCTGCAGGTGAACAGCCAGAGACAAGGCACTCCCTCCACTCCTGTCCCTCCTGTACCCAAGGGTGGCAAGGAGGGAAACAGACTGCAAGAGCAGGTTAATATGAAAGGACATGCTGTGAAAAATGGATACTAAATTATCCCCTCATCCAATAAACCTCTCAACCCACGTTCTCAGAAAAGCCTCAGTGAGTAGACAGGCCTCACGAGTTGCTCAGCAGCTCAATAAAATCTGTCTCTGCCCTGTCAGATTGAAAAGGGAAACAAATGGCAGAATTTGGGGTCCTTCAAGGAGGCCTTGCTGCTGAATGAGTGGCTCTGCCTGTGATGCCAGCTCTCTGCCTGTAGCCTGAGGGGACCACATCCCAGGCAGCTGCCCACAGCAGGACTCTGAGCCCCTGAGAGTTCCCTTCCTTTCTCTTTGGATTCCAGGTGTTGTCACAGAGAGGGATTTCACCCACACCGTGTAATTGCTCTGAGGTGCAGGAGCCCTCAGAGCCTTTGCAGCCAACTCCAGAAGAGTGGTTGCACCAGGAGTGAGCAGATGGAGGCTCAGTGCCCTGCACCACACCACACCACACCACACCAGCCCTGCCACTCATCCCAGGTTGTGCAGTTGTCTGAGAGCAGCTGCCTGGGATGGGAGCACCCTTACAGGTCTCTGTTTACCCTCACAGAGGGCTACAGTCGATGTCCTGCCCGGAGAAAGGTCTTGATCCTGTTACGCCAACATCAGTTTCTTCTGCTGTCTCTGATGGGGGTCATTACACCTCTGCACATAAGTGTAGGATGATTCATGAGCATGCATGTGTGTTGTATCTGCACTCAGGTTGTGCTAATCCTGTTTAGTCATTTTTCAGAGAATTTCATTTAGATACTGGGCTGAGGCTCTGCATGCCCTTGACAATACTGAGCAGCACCATTGCTCATATTTAAACTCTCTGACATAGATAGTGATGGTGAAATTAAAAGAGACAATGACATAAAACTCTCACCCAGCAGCAGTTTCCCTCCTGCCAATCACTGCTCTTGTATTTTCCCTCCCTTGCTGAAACCCAAGGATAAGGGGCAGATTTTGTGGTTTACCTGGAAGACCAGCAGGTTTGACCTCTTCTGGACTCACCTGTGTGCCCAGGCTGCTCCAGCTAAACCTGCAGAGCACAGAGGAGGACCAGGCACCACCTGCGGTGAAAACCCTCTGTGAAGACACAGCAAACCCTTTGCAGAATGTAAAGCAGGTGATTTGTGCCAGCAAAGACTTTCGGCCTCGCTGCTGTGAGCAGCTCACTTGTGCTCACCCAGCTGGTGGCAGAGCCAGAAATAGCCTGGGCTGCAGGGCCACAGCACCCTGCTCTCACCTCCAGTCCGTGGCCTCTCTCCAGCTCTGACCGTACTCACCAGTTTGCTGTTGTGGTCCCTCTTGATGGCTCGTGGAAAGAGAGCACTGAAATGGCAGCTGAAGACACAGATGTTCCATGTTTTATTCTGTGGCTTTTGATACAAAGTAAATAAAACACAACTGTTTTGTTGTTGTTGTTGTTGTTGTTGTTCCCTGTTTCCAGAACTGAAAATACATCTTCCAATTAACACTCTGGCAGTAGGAAGAGAAGGCTTGTCCTGCAGTGCTGGCTTAAAAATAAAAACAGCTAGAGAGAAACATTTTGTGCCCTTTGTGAGTAGATTTAGGCTTTAATTTCATCTCAGGTTTCTACCATCATAACACTTTACAGCAAGTGTTGTAGTCATAAGGATCTAGATTGGGAAGTGCATTAATAATGTCTACTTTTGACTGGTTTTAGTGAGCAGCAGGTGCCTAAAAACCATTACTGTCTGGTCTAGGGTTTCTGTGACTATACCCTCAGAAACAGCTTCTTTCTATTAGATACATAATTTCCTTTACTGTTTTTAAAGACTACTATAGAAATAGGGCTTTATGAAACTTAGCAAGGAACAGTAACTGGCCATAACGCCTAAGTAATTATTAGCTACCCACAGAATAAATGAAAGATTAAAAGGCAGTAATCTTCTTTCCTCTTTGTTGCTTGCTATTAATGGCTTCCTATTCTATATACTAAATAGTTATCAAGGCAGTGCTCTGTTGCAGAAAATCTGTGGCATTAAAATTTGAATTTAGTGAGAGCAGAGAATAGGTCCTCCCGAACAGAGAAGGCAAAATGATACGGAGTTTTGGTTTATAGGGACTTCGTCCCAGTCTAAATCCAAACAATGCTTTGCACATGCTGGTGGTCATTAGTGTCAGTGGATACTGGGAGCAGACAAAGTCTTTGTAGGAGTCAGGGCTAGTGCTTGGCAGTTCATTTTCCCTGGACCTCTAAGGTAGCCCCATGGCTACTGAATTTCTGAAGGGGGTTACTTTTACCTTAGAAAATATACATGGTCTGCAAATTAAAAAAGCCTAAACCACAGGTACCAGGAACAAAAGAAAGCACATGGCATCCATCAGACATGGGGAATGCTGAGTGCAAGATGAGGAGCCATGGCTAGGCTGGTCATTGCCATGTAATGAGGAGGGAGGAAAAAAAATCAGCCTTTCCAGCTCCATGCCTCAAAAAATCCAACTGAAATCAATCCATGATTTTGCCAGTCATGAGTTATTCAGCAAACCCAAGGTCAGACCCGTGGAGTTTCCATCACACATCATCGTCTATTCTCTTTATCCCTGTACTGCAGACAGGAAATCAAGAGACAGAGCTTGATCACTGCAGTATAGGCAAACATTTGGGCCCAGACTGCAAGGTAATTAAGTGTGCATTAAGGCTCACTCCCGTTTAGCAAAGCCCTTATGTACACGCTTTAAGTGCCACTGGAGCTAGAGACACACAAAGAAACACTTAAATTCCTTCCTGGATCACTGCTAACTACTGTATAATTATTTAGGAATAAATTTAAAGGCTCTCTGTGTTGAACACAACTCTTACTACAGAGACAGGACTGGAGGAATTAGGAGTTGCAAGTTGCCATTGCAAGTTGAGGTGCATGGAAGGTGCTGGAGGTAGGCAGCCAGCATGGAAATGGGGCTTTCTGAGGCAGCAGGAAAGTAAAGGTGAGCGAAGAGACGTAGTCAAGGTCTGCAGAATTACAAGTACATTTTATGTCTATTTAAGGTTGAGTGTTTATACTGAGATTGCTGCATCTGTGCTGAGGGTGATCCTGAAAAATTGAAGAAGTACAAGTGAAAACAATTGCTTCTTTTCTCCCATGATATATTATTTTCTTCTCTCTGATACAGCCTCACAATTTTCATAGACAGGAAGGAGGACAGGGACCTGATGGCAGAGTTTTGAGCTCATGGGGTGGCAGTATAGTAAGTCAACAGCAGTGTGGTTTCAGGGATATATCACCTCTTATATTTAAAAGCACATGTACACATTCATCCAATTAATATTCTTGCTGCAAATGATTGCTTGAACTCCTAGAAAGAGAGGAGGACCAGGTCCCTGCCCTGCAGAGTTTTCAGATGAAATGTGAAGAGTACAGTGCTGCAGGAGGAGAGGGAACACAACATGAGCTGAGGCACAGTTGTTATTCCTGGCACACTCTGAAGCCTCCTTCCCAGTCTGTTGCCTGCATTTGATGTGAATCATTCCTCCTTTATTGAAAAACTCTCTTCCTGAGGTGCTCCAGAGCCTTTTGTGCTCCTGGTTCTCACCCTACATCTCTATGTCTACACTGTCTTCTTTTCACATTTTTCTCTTCCCTACTACCAGACTTCCTTAGGACATTGTCTCAGTCCCTCTCCTCACTTTGTCCCTGGATAGCTTTATCCTGCCACCCAATCAGTGACTGATTTTGTGCTGACAGCTTACAGATCTGTTTCCTCAGCACTATTTGCTCCATTCTACAACAGCTCCTGCAGAACCTCCTTTTTCATGTCCCATCACCACCCCTTCACCAAGAATTGCCTCTTTCCAGGCTGGCCCTCAGTCCTCTCTCCTTTCTTGCATGTTGCCATGGGAGTGGCAACAACTCTCCTACATGTCCCAGAGGGTGACTGGCTCACTGTAATGAGTCTTCTTTGTCCCCTTCATCCCACACAGCAACATGGGCAGGCTTAGCAGCAGACACCATGCTCAAGGTCACTGGGTTTTGTGTTCCTACACCCCTGGGGAAATCCACCCCCTTGGAAAGCCTGCCTTTTTTCCTGCTACTTTGTCCTGACTGGTCTGTCTGCCCAGCAGAACACTCAGAAACTCTGCTTTTCAACTAAATTTCATGCCCTTCTGAAAGAAAGGCCTCTATTTAATCATTCCAGCAGTGTCTAAACCCCCTAATTCCTTTAACATAGTGACAAACAGTTCTGATTATTTGTAGAAAAGCTTGAAAAGCATTGAGCATATTTTATTACCCATGAAAGGTGCCAGACTGGCAGCCATGGAGACTTGTCCTGTATTTATCTCTAGAGCTGGACAGTACAAGCAGTGCACATTTCTCCACTCTCCAGTCACATTTTGAAAGGCACATGGTGGCTTATCACTGTGAGTTGATGGTACTTTCTGTTCAGCCCACTGAGTATTTGTTCAGTGCCTGGAACATGAGTGAAATACATCAGGTTGCTTGTGGGAGCAGCTGGGGAAGCCCCAGAGGGACTCACCACAAAAACAAGTGCACTCCTAAATGCTGTGGGTGATTTGGTGTGTCTGCTCCTGTATTTTCAGGCAAGGCAGGTCTCATCCAAAGTCAGTGATGATCTGTGGAAGTGCTGCTTAAGGGGCTGTGAATTGTCATTTGGAGATGTATGGAGGGAGCAGACCCCATGCTTCCTCATTAAAACAATAAATGCAGTAGATTTGCTGGAAAAAACCCTGGAGCTTCTCTTTTGCCACCAAAAGAAGGATTAGAAGATTAATTTTGAGAACACTTCACTGCAAAGCTTAGCTGCTACTCTTGTAAACCCACAGAGAGCCAAGATCTCACAGATTGCACCTGCAGGAGAGGCACCAGCTCCTGGTGGCAGTGCTCTCTGAGAGTCCCAGTGCTGCAGCAGGACCTGGAGCTTTTCTGCAGAGGCACCATCCTGCACATGCAGGAGTTCAATTCTCATCCCTGTTTTGCAGCAAGTGCCAGGGAAATTATTCACCAGAGAGGTAAATAGCTTGCAGGATCTCTACTCTTCACGTTCCCCCTTCTGCCCTGCTTTGCAACAACAGACACCAAACACAGATGTGCAGTGACATTTTTAAGTCATGCACTGATTTGTTAGGTTTATGCAAAAAGAATATTAAGAACTCATTGCTACCATTCAGGCTGGGCCTTATATTTTCTTTATGTGCACTGATGTTAAAAATACAAAGAAGCAAAAGTTTCAGGCATGAGCAGTTTGAATAGAGTTGTTTTTTTTCTTCCTAAAATGAAGCATAGCTGGGTTAGAGGACTTTTTCCTTTGTCAATAATTAAACAGCTCTGCACTTGTTGAGGCAATGGTGAATGTAGGTACCAAGATCAGCCAGCCTTGACCACAAGAGGCTAAAACTTTCTACCCTGTCTACAATATGGATTTCTTTTTCCAAAAAACAAAAAGAGTCCTTTCGGTATCAACTCTGACAACTTCACTCACAACAGCATACTTTTACAGCAGAAAGGGTACCAAGTAGCCAAGTGCATTGAAAGAAATGTTTAGTTTTGGCCTGCTTTGAGCAGTTTCATGTGATGGTGTTTCCTAGAAACAAACTGGGCACAGCTGGTTTCTGCTTGGCCTTTCAGTCTTGAGGTAGAATTCAGCTGCTGCTAGCGGTGCTGGGACTGGATTACAAAACACCTTTAGTGCAAACAAAGGGGAGGGATTTCTGTCAATGATTCAGATTTATATTTCCCTCAGAGAGCATTTTTCAAGCACAGTAATGAAGGATCAAACAGTACTGTGCTTTTTGCAAGTTCATCATATCCTTGAGGATGTCGCTGTGAGCTCAGCTGAAGACAGGCACGTGAGAGTGTTGGTACAGAAACAAGAGAACATTTGACCTCTGTCTAAGGGGGTCTGCTTTGAAGAATAAAAAAATAAATGTGAGGTCTTCATTTTTGGTGCAGAGCAGCCAGGGAACTCTGTGCTGTGCTCTGCAAAGCACAGTATTTATTTACTTCAGAAAGCTGATGCACTACAGGGCATTAGCATTTACTGGGCAAGGGAGTGGGACGTTCCTTCCCACGTGATGCCTCAGTCCTGCAGGGCTGAGGTGCAGAGGAATGGGACCATTCTGCCTTCAGGCAAAGTTTTCCTGCTTCTGCAGCACTATCCCTGTTCATACATTCTTTTGCCTGTCATCATTTGGCAATGTAAAGTGCTCTCATTGTGGGAAGGACTGTGTCCCAGTCAGGGGAAGGAAGAACAGAAGGAGAGTTGAGATAGTGATGTGTGCTGTCTCCCTTGCCCGTGGGTCGCAAAAGAGGTAGAGGGTTAAAATACCAGTGAGAAGCTATTGTGCAAGGGCAGGTCCCTGAAAGGCAGCGGGTGTAGGAAGGTCTGGTGTCAGGGCAGAACTGGAATCACAGGGTTGGAGGGCTGGGAGGAGGGAAAGAGCCCTACTTCACTCTCAGACAGTGAGCCACTGGCAGATACTGGCAGTCAGAAGAAAGCTCTGATGGCCCAGGAGGTTGCACTCCCCATTGTAAATGGTCTGGCAAATGTGGGGACAGAGGGTTTCCTGTGGCTAACTTCTCTTCTTCTCAAGGCCTGTGGTTCTGCAGATGTCTTCATAAAATCCCCCAACAACCAGTCTCTTCTTCCTCTGCTCCTCAACATACTATGTCTCTTTATCACACTGGTTTGTGGTTCTCTAACCATGATTCTACATGTACTAATTCCCAAGCAAGACCCACAGGGCTGAGGAGGCTGACCATACCTGCTGGGAGCAGATGGGCAAGCTGTAATGTCCAAGCACAGCTCTGTGTCTTCCCTAGAATTATGGGGAGTCAGGGCTGCTCCCAGCAGAGACAGGTGAAAAACAGACCTTTTCCCTCTCTGCTTTCCTGCTTTCTATTTCTCCTCTTTATTTATGTTAATGTGTTCTGCATTGGAGCCATAATTAAATACATATTCATATTGAAAACGTACAAAGCTTCTGCCTGTACTGTGAAGCTCTCTGGAGCTTAACTGCTTGAGACTTGTCACAGGAAAATATTTCTCCCCATGAAAACAGGCTTCCTACAGCTGGGCTATATTATTGCCTTTTAATATTGCTGGCTCTGCCTACCCTGGGAAGGATTTTCTGACAAACTCCTACTGGAGATACAGCTTTTGCCGGTATAACTTACACCAGTTTTCTAAAGAAACTGGGGCTTTCATTGCCAGAGGTATCTCACTGATGTTGTAATTTGTTCCCACACTCTTTGCTATGCTGGCAAAACTTGAAAGTACAGTTCACTGTTTTTTTCTCTCAGTGCCTTTTCTCCTAAGTTAGCTTTTCTATCCCTGTGCTTCCCCCAGCTGTTTCCCTGGGCACATCTGATCATCTATTGTCTTCAGAATTGCTCTAAGTAATGAGAGGGGTGGGAAGATAATGCTATTTGGAGGGTCTAATCAGACACTGATTCCTTGTAATAGAGCTGTATCAAAATCTGGAGCCTGGTTACATTTCAGAAGGGAATGCAGTGATGGAAGGAGCCAGGACATCAGAAACGGAGTCTGGCAGTTATTTTAAAGCAGGAAGTTGGGTCAGTATGGCACAGAGGAGCTGGGGACAGCCTGAGTGGAGGAAACTTCCAGCAGAGGTCAAAGGCTATGGACAGTGAAGGCAACTAGCAGAGACAAAATCGATACAAAGCAGACCATGCTCACCATCATGTGTCAAGGCCTCTTCCATTTCCAGTACCTTAGTCTGATGTTGGAATCAGTTTTGTTTGGATCTGGCAAGATGACTGGCATCGTACATAAATAGGCTCTGTCTCAGGCATTCCACATCCTTAGTCAAACACTGCACATTATGAGTTGGGAAATAGAATCCTAAATGTGTCAGTAAGATGCCAAAGCCCAGCCAGGATCGCTGCTACAAACCCAGGATACCAGACCCTTAACTTAGTTTATGCCCTTTAAATAAAACATGCTGTTCTTCTCTCTTTTTAATTTTTCAGTGCTGATGAAATTGAGGAGAAAGGCCTAAAAGTTTAAAGTAAGTTCCCGGAGCCTCTTATGGATGAATTGTTAAAAAAATTCTTAGTGCAGTGGTTATTTTCATTGTACTGCCTGGAGAATGGAAGAGGTGCTGGGACTATGGATCAAATGTCTGCTTGGTCTAGAGCTATTGGATATTACATCTCAATCCTTTCTTTACTGGAACCGTCCTCTCTAAAAGGGTCAAACCCCTCCTCTTTCACATGTATATGCCTTTCCTCACTTCCTGTGGTCTGACTCATCCTCATATAAGCGATGCAAGTCTTGGCAGATTAAAGCAGTTGTGTGATGAGGTGACATACCAACTCCCCACCCCCGACAGAGACATGGCAAGTGGCAGTGTTGTGTGGGAGGAAAAGGAGCAGCTTCTTCTTAAGGGAGGCTTCCCATGCTGTGCAGCAGACCAGGTCAGGAGCAGCAGCTCCTTGCAATGGCTCTCTGTGTCACCAGTTCCCCAACCCTTGCAAAACCGTGTACAGCTCCTGGGTGCTCAGTCTGTCAGACTGTCCTTTCAGGTTGGCAGCTGGCTTGGCACAGTGCTGCCTTCAGGCTCCTGACTCAGTACTGGTGGGATCAGAAGATGATGTTGGAAGAAACAAATTTTGGGGCTTCATGATCTCGTTAATGAGAAGAAAGTGATCCGCTTTTGGGTAATTCCATGGTGTGACATGCTTATTTTCAGAAACTGCACAAAACCCTGTTCCCCGAGCAAGATACTGGTTGATTAAGCCTGAGCTTCACACTCATTTCAAGCAGATTTATATAGCTACTGCCGCTGAAAACAGCAGTTGCACACACAAAAGGTCAACCAAACTGAGTCAGAACAAAGCCAAGTGTCCTATTACTCTTTGGTTTGCCAGTCACCAGCAATAGCACCTGCACACAAAATGTTTCAGTACCTGATGCATTGCTGTAGGCTGTCCTACAGCAGAAGCACAAGAAATCCAGGCTATCTTGGACTTCAGACAATGGGGCAGACTAGCTTTACACCCAGAAATTTATCAAGCCACCAGTCAACATAAGGTATGTTCCCAACATAACTGTGGAGTTCATACCGTAAGCCCTAGAAGTTTTATGAGGTTGTCCATAACACAGAAACATGTTAGTAGAGCCAGTGGTTGGTCCATGTCCATGAGAAATAATCAGCAGAGTTTTTCTTAATTAAGAGAACGAGAACACTGTGAACGTGTTGGAGCCATAAGCAGAGAGATAGAACTTGAATGTTCTGTCCTATAATTGAGAGGTCCCCTTCAAAAAACCCAAACAAAACCTTAAACTCACAGTAGCAATAAGCAGTTGCTGTAGTAAGTAGAAGAAAAGTCTCCTGCTGGCTGCATGATCTTATTTCCCAGCACTTGTTCACTTGCTGGATGCAGAAGCAAGTGAGGCCACACATTGACCTGAATGAAGGAATTAGTCTGGATTAAAATTCACCAAGGGAAGAAGTGTCTGTGAGGGATCGGTTCTTGTGAAGCCAAAGACAAAGATGACCTCAGGGTGAGAACTAGTGTCAGGAGGCAGAGGAGGCCAGGAGAGCTTCTTCTGGGAGGGGACAGTATAGCCTGTGATCACCAAGCTGGAGTGTTAGCGGCTGTCCCCTGCTAGGGCCAGGCTGCAAATCTGTCTCTCCCAGGCCTCACACAAACCTACAGACTGAACCAAATCCTGCAGCTCAGTGAGTGCAGAGAAGTGTTTCAACATAAACCATTTGCTGCTGGTTGCTTAACACTTAAAAGCTCAACAACCCACCTCGTGCTTCTGCCGCAGCAGCTCAGTACCTGTGGTCTGGAAAGGGTCCATCTGGGGTGTGCTTTTTCCCTCTGAGTAGCTGCTGGCAATGCAGAACGCATGTTTTCCCCATTTGACTGGAAGAGTGGGTCGCTTTAGCCTTTTTAAAATCTCTCTGGTTGAAGTGGTTACATCAAGGACCAAATGGGGCTTGTGTGGCAGGTTGATCGCAACCTCCTCCGAGGTTGCGCTATTGCAAAGCACAGCTCAGCTGGTTGAGAGAATCTGTCCCAAAAGCTCAGTGCTGCTGCAAAGAAGTAATGCAAGTCAGGCTAACAGTACTGTCTTATATTTTTTCTACCACCTAAGTTGTTCTTTGTTTATTAGGTGTTTCAGACATGCAGAGGACACAAGCAAGCTAGTGTATTGCAGTGCCTGCATGGATGACTTGTAATGAAACTTCACCATCCTGGTGATGCTTCCTATCCTAATGTCCAGATCCAGATATAATCCCTTCATCTCGATTCAGCCTGAGGATGTGAAAGCTTTTACTACATTTCATGTAATTATTATTTTTTTTCCTGACCAGGAGTAGGTAATCAATAATTCAGACCCAGTAAGAAACAGAACTTCACTTTTTCATCCTTAGAACTTCTTAGAGCACCCTGGTCTGAATCTGTCATTTGTTTTGCTACTCCATACTGTGCTACCTGCTGGGCTTATGTCTTTACCAGGTATTACTTGCCATGCAGTAGTACATGAGGAATCACATAATGATCAGGGTGCTGTGGTTTACACATGCTTAAAAAAACAAAATTTAATGCTTGAGATTTTGCTCTGGTTTGGGAACTTTCTTTAAAGGTTCTGGAGCTACTCCTGGGAGCCAGAATTTTCCCTAGTGGTGTGTATTTCTAGGGCAAAAGCATTTGTCTAGAGACCATGTTGGTCTCCATGCTTGGTCCCTTACCATGCTGAGCACATTGCTGGCTCTTAAATAATGCTAAAAATAAGTAATGATTATTATTAATTCCTATGATCACTGCTTCCATGAGCAAGGTAGATAAAAGCGATTATTGGTGAGTCTAAAGTTTTGCTCAGAGGATTCACTATAGAATGAATTTTCTAGGCAGGCAAAGAAGGATAATCAATGATGCACATCAATGGCTGGGGATGGGAGGGTCCCAGGTTAAAAAAATGATCATGTGCATCAAGAAGCTTCAAACATTGTTAAAATTAGAGGTGAGGTGGACTAATCCTTCCCAATGCCCCTCCACTTCAGAGGAGAATCAGAGGAAGAATCAAACACTGTACCTCCAGTTATCAAAGTCACCCCTGCAGAAAAAAAGCTCAATATGTATAATGGTGTTAAGGACACAGACAGAAACAGAGCACAGAGGAAACAAATTTTTAACTATGAAAAAATAAACAAGCAAGTAAATAGCCTTGCAAGAATGTCAGCCTGAAACATGCACTTAGAGAAGTTTCCAAATCCTAGAAGGTCCATGTTTCCCCCACCTCACACATCTCTCTCTGCCCTTCATCCCTCACAGACAGCAAGAGAACCCCCCTGCCTTTGATTTACAATTAAATTAAGGATTACTTTGGTAAAAAGTGGTGCTTTTCCCTGCTGCTTTGTTTTGTGCCTCCAGGCTGTGCAGACCCCTATTGCTTGCTGTGCAAGAGACAGCGTCATACAGCTTGTGAGGAGCTGCAGGAACTGAAACCAGTTCTATGATTTATGGCACTAATAAGGCTCAACTGCCACTTCTTGTGGTTTCCTCCCAAGTTATCTTTGATAATTTCTGCTTGTACCATGTTTATTGTTGCTGCTGCTAGGGTTCAGTTGGCAGGTAACTTGCACTGTGTCACAGGGTCTGCTCTTTTTTGGCTCTCTTCATTCTGTTATTAATAAATATTTATGTTTGGGGAGTGCCAGAAAGGGTCAGCTAGGCGCTGTCTCCCTGTTTCCCTCTGTCATGCTTGGTGCTGTCCAAGGGTTGAAAGGTACTCTGTGCCATGAGGTGACAGCTTGGTGACAACCTCTCTTTCCAGAACACTCCCATGGCAGGAAGGCTATGGCAGCTCTGCTGGTGGCCGTACCATGATCAGCCAGCCTGTGTAGGGCTATTCAAGCTTTGCTCCAAGGGTTCATAAGGCCCTGCCAGGTCATGCTGGGGTGATTTCTAGGAGTACACTCAGTGCTCAGTGCAGTGTTGGAGGGTATTGCCTCTGCAGGTGAGCAACTGTGAGGGAGTTGTGGCTGGTTCTTTCTCTCCAGCACGGATTAACACCTTGGCCATGAGATGCTGCAGCAAAGAGTCAGAGGAGAGGTCCCATGGACAATGCACAGCTGACTGGTTTAATACAGCTTCTCAAATTGCCCCAGCCTGAACTTGCATCGTTGACATGTGGATGCCTCACCCTGGCCAAAGCAGGTCTTAGTGGCAGGAATGGGTCCCAGCCTTTTGGTTGCAGGTCATAGCTGGCATCAAGAGACCACAATGGAAGAGAAAGAGAATCCTGAGAAAGAAAAAATGCTGCCAGGGATGAAAAATGGCATTGGGGGGATTGGAATTGGAGAGACTTTTGGGGAATGGCAGCAGTGAAGGTACATTGACTTCATGGTAGTCTGCTGGCTGCAGCAGAGTTGAGCAAGAGAGAATCTATGTGTACCCTCTGATTTATATGTTTCTCTTGTGCTCACTTTTGGACTGCTTTCTGCTTCCTTTTGTAAACTTGGCTCGAGTAGAGACCGTGAAAACAATGGAACATTATCACCCAGGGATACTGAAGAGTCTTCGCTGACACTGACAGCTCTGCTTTGATAATTTGCCTGGTAGAACACGTGTGGAGGATTATGGGCTACACCACAAAGATGCTGGCGAAGAGTGGCTGTGCCATTTTTCCTTGCTCCTGAGCAGCAGCAGCAGTCTGTGGCTGGCTGCAGCTGCACAGATCATAGCACAGCTGGGTCAGGGTTTCTCCTGCTCCATCTCAGGCTGAACACAACATGAGAGGGCATGGGCAGAGGTGGAATTACTGCTGACTCAACAGGCCACACTGGCTGAAAACTTCAGTGCTGCAGAAGAAATGCAGCTGCCTGCTCTGTGCTGCCTGGATCCATGTGTCTGTGAGAGCTGTGCCAGACAACAGGAGGGCTGAGTGAGGAAGGTGATGGTCACAGAGATGAGTGCAAAACTCTGCTATTTTCCACCTGCCCACATCTTCAAAGCTGATGAGGTCAGTAGATTGCCCTTGACAGTTGGCATGTTATCTTAGCCAGGGCCACAGATCCTTTCTTTGTTAGACTCTCCTTTTCAGTTGCCAACTATGCAGCAAACAAGGGCTATTACTTTTTGCCTGAAGGGCAGACGAGGGCCCTCAGTGTCAGGTTTATCAGAATAATGATGTTGCATCAAAGCTAGGCAACCCTAATGGCAGAGTACCTGAGACTTGGCAGCAGCTTGTGCCCAGGAGAAGATAAAACCTCAGAGGAAAAAAGAAATTAAAGGTGTTGTAATATGAAGGCAACAACAGGAGTTTCGTAATGCAGATTTCTGTACCTGAATGAACTGCATATATCTGCTTTCTGGAGACTGTCATATTTCAGGATGTGCCTGGGTTTGAAAGGCTTGTGAGGAGCCCAGCTTCTTTCTTTTTCCATGGCCTGACTTCTCAAGGCAGCTTGGAGCCCTTCAGGGAAGAGGCACACAAGTCCTGGGCAGTGGAAAGTCCCAGATCCTGAGCCCCTGAGTCCCACTGCTTCTCCAAAGTTACATCCAGGGGTAGTTCTGGCCAGGCCCAGAGCATCACATTGAGTCCTGAAAAAAGAGTGTTGAGTCAAATCAACAACTCTAGGACCAAACACTTCCAACATCAAGGAAGTTATATCCATCTGCTGCTTTTTGGAAAGCAGTAAATTATTGCTTCTTCCCTGCTGCACACATACACACACAGACACCCACAGATTTCACAGTCTGAAGATCTGCTGTCTTTCCTGCTAGAAGGGCAATTTCTACTCTCATTTTGTATGCTCATTTGCCAGTAAAACTAGCGCTTCTCTCAGATGAGGTTTTGAAACAATTCTTTCAGGCAGCTCAGAGGACTTGCACTCATAATAGTTGATATGAATCTTCATGACACCGCACTGGGGTTCATTTCTCTTTCCTTCTGTCCCAGTGAGGATGAAGTGGGGCAACTGAGGCCACTCTGAAGGTCAGCAATAGGATGACCAGTCATGGCTTTCTAAGTTGCCTTCTAGACCATGCAGGAGGCTGTAACCTGGGCTGACGTTGTGAGAAGCTTCACTGAACTGTTTCCATCATCTGGTTGCTTGTGGCACAACAAGGTTTTTGAATCTATCTGCCAGTTACTTATTCTTGGGAAAAGAGCCTTCACAGATGAGGTGACCAGTTTTCCAGGCATTAGCAGATAGAATGGATCAGACAAACCTGCAAGTCACTGTAAACCAAAGAAAATGTTTTGTTGTACTATTTCTACAGTTCTGAATAATTTTGTTTGTTTGTTTTTTTTCTCTTTATCTTCTCATTTATCTCATTTTCTGCTAGATTTTTCCCACTTTATAAAATCATAACATCACAGAATTGCTTGTGTTGGAAAGAACTTTTAAGATCATCTATTTCCAATGCCTCTGCCAGGGGCAGAGACACTTCTCAAGAGATCAGGTTAGTTAGAGCCCCATTCATAATGGTCTTGAACACCTGTAAGGAATCCACAACCTCTCTGGGCAACCTGTTCCAGTGCCTCGCCACCATCACAGTCATGAATTTCTTCTTACTATATAATCTAAACCAATCCTTCTTCAATTTAAGGCCATTTCCTGTTGTCCTATCACTGCATGTCCTTGTGAAAAGCCCTTTCCAGCTTTCTCCTAAGTCCCCTTCAGGTATGGAAGGCTATTAATAAGGAATTAAGAACTATTTAAGTAAGTAATTTATTTATCTAATTAACTGTGTTACTAAGGAAGCAAGAATAAGACATGGAAGGACTAAAAAAAGGGTCAGAAGACATCAGAAAATTCAAGTGGCACATGAAAATAAAAAATGAGTGAGATTCAGCTGCCTGACCTTAGGCATCAAGAGATGTATGAGATACTTCAGGATTCCCTTCAGCTGCAGCTTTGTAATGGCATGGTCTCTGTTAGGTCCTCTGTCATGTCTGCAGATGTGTGCAGATGGTCTCTGGTGCTCTGGCACATCTAAAGGGCAACAGACATCCTGGCTTGGGTAGCAAAATCCCCTTGGCTTCTTCTACCTTTGTTGAATAAAACAGAGATTTTCTGACAGATGCATGGAATTTTTAGGATTCTAAGAAACACATATTTTGAGGGACTGAAAAATTACATTCCCCCTTATACAAGTTTATGAAAGTCCCTTTAGAATCAGTGTCAAGGCAATAACACATGGTGTGCCAGCCCAGCTGCATTTGCTGCCATCTTCCATAAATGTGGCATGAGCTCGCAGGCATGCACAGAACAGAGGCTTCCATAAGCTGTTCTTTTTAATGTAAAATTACCTCTTAGAGTGTTGAACTCATTTGTGCCTTTAGCTTGTAAGGTGTTAAATACAGGAATATGGCTTTTCTCTGGCAGGTTCAGCCTCTTGCATATATACATGCCTCAAGGTATTGCATATATAATGATTATAACTATAATTTTAAAGGGATTTTTGGTGTTCAAAATGTGATGGGCGATGTTCATGACAGGTTATTCACTATTTGCCTGAAAACCTCATAACTTAAATAACCGTTTACCATCAACCTAATCTAATCAAATCATAATCAATACCGATACTGTGGGATCTTGTAAAACATGACCCACGTGGCAAGTTCTGCCACTTGTTAATTACGTCCTTGGAGGCAGCAGTCAATAACTCCCAAGGGTTAGATGGTTCCTACTTAGTCAGGTGTTTTCATGGAGTACCGCTGACATTCAATAAGGACTTCTGCAAACCACAGAAAACTATATGCTATGACACACAAATTAAAAGGCTTAGGAAAGACAGCAATTAGAGAACTGTTAAAAGGGGGGGGAAAAAAAAAAGCTGTTCATAGAGCCCTGCAGAGCAGGACTTCAGGGAACAGACAAGACAATTTTTATTTCTTGGAAAAAAACATTTAAAAGAGGTTTGTGTCTTATCCAAAACCAACACAGCAGCCTGAACTAGCATATAAGTCACTGCAAGCATTTCTTTAAAAAAAAAAAGTTGAAACCTTTGGCTTGGGTACTTTAAAATAGTTTCACAGAAAGAAGCTTTTTGAGCATCTGGCAGATGAGAATCTGTCCAAATTAGTCTGTCTGCTGACATTCAAAGCAGATAATCTTGTTCTTTTCTCTACATTTAATATGAGAACATTTGTGGTGAGAGTAATTTATGAAATAGAAAAACTTTGAAGAGGAAAGGATAAAAGTAAACATAAGCTCCGTGCCTTTTCTTCTCCTGGAGAAACTTGTTTTTAATTTTGTTTTAAGCTGCTGATTGAAGTGAGTGAGTCTTATGAACAAACACATGTGGTTGGGTTTTTGTGCCACAGTTTGACCAACGATATTAGTTGGTTTAGAAGAGCGGGAGGGGAAAGTTGGATGGCAGCATATACTGCATATCCATCCCAACATTCTGTTATGAGTGTGTTGTTCTTTCCTAATTGCATTAATTTATCTGTTTATAGGAACAGACTGAATTGTTCCTTTATGCAGAATGAAGGAAATGGCCCTGGAAACAAAGACCAGGGTTGTACTACTTATGAGAAAGCAGTGGAAGATGTACAGGAGAGGCAAACTGAAGAGAAGCATTGGTCCCTTGTTCTGTGATTGATAAAGACCTGCACTGAAGGCAGCATGTAATTCCCGGGACACTCAAGCAGTGGCCACCCGTCCACATCCTGCTCAAGGGGCCGGTCCCAGCTTCGTGTTTGACTATGGAATAAATGTAAACTCGCACCAATCCCTGTCTATAGGGAAAACTGATGCAACAAATCAGCCATGTGGGTAGTCCTGTGGTAATTGCCTTGCTTTGCACCTCATTCAAAGTCAGCCTGTGTTCAGATGCCACAGTAACCTAAGAAATGTGTACCACCGTGGCTGGGGATAGCTGTCCCCCAGGAAAGATACGAGCACACGAGAACCTGTGGACACGTACTCCTGGTCTACTGCAAAAGCAAAGTGAAACAGCTTAGTTTGTCCTATGTCTGAAACTCATCTTACTTTGCAGTACAGTAGACTGAGAGCTTGCACATGGCCGGTGACTGCATCAGCTGCAAGACATTTCTCTACTAGGCGTGGTAGCAATTTTAGCCCTTTATAATGTGGTTATAGGGATAAGTATGGTCATGTCCTCATATGTCTTTCTCTGCCTTACCTGGTTAG
This sequence comes from Formicarius rufipectus, assembly GCA_013399695.1. NCBI lineage: Eukaryota > Metazoa > Chordata > Aves > Passeriformes > Formicariidae > Formicarius > Formicarius rufipectus. Next base: position 1,034,357 of record VXAU01005470.1, on the reverse strand, counting down.
ACAACGGCCCTTTCAGAACAGAGACAAGCAATGTGACATTTCAAGCACTACTGCAATCTTAATTGCAAGTCATTCTAGTAGCTGAGGTGAGTAATGTAAGCAGAGACACACACAGGCATTGATACAAACAGCACAGATTGCAAAAATGACTTTGCCAGTCATTTCTCTTAAAAATATTAAAAAATACTATGATTGTGTTCTGCTGCTGAAGACTTAGTGGTGTTTCTGAATAACACAGAGCTGGGCCTCACTCTTATAAATAGCACCAAGATATGAATAAATGCAGGTTGGTTTAAAAGGAGAAAACACTGCCTCAATAGGAACAGAGGAGTTTGGTTAGGTTTTGTTTCTCTCACTGAAAAACTGCAAAAAATAATAATTAAAAAAGGGCTTTGTTTCAAAATGAAAATTGCCTTTAATTCAAAGTGAAACATTCAAGCACCCACGGGAGAAGTGAGAGGAAGGGGTTAGATTCAAAGGGGGAGTGTGGAGGTGAGAAGTCTGTCCCTCTCTTCTCTAGAGGCCTGGCCCTTGGGGCACAACGGCGTTCACTTCAGGGGAAGAAGGAGGACCAGGGAGCCAAAGATGCTAACATGACCCTGACACCGTGCAACATTAAACACTTAAAAAGGTTTTGGGTGTTGAATTCAGAGACCTCAGCTTACTTGGTTACCATGGCAAACAATCACCAGCAGAAGTCTTTTAACCTTTAATTAAAGAGACACAAAAAGGAGGAAAAACAGTTTAAGCACTTGAAAAATAAAGTATTAAGTAAGATTTTCCTTTTTAAAATCATCCATTATTCCTCTTCCTTTAGTTGTCGACAGTTTTTATAGCAATCTTCCTTCTCCTTATTTAAGTTCATAGCAGCAAAAATGGTTCTTGGGGAAAGAGAGACACTCATTGAGGTAGACTGGATCTGCTGTTACTACTCATTTTGGACTCTGCTCTGCCCACTTGAAGACACACGTATGCACAAGGGCAGAGAAAAGGATAGCCAAGACAAAAAATATGACCTCCTTTTCTGGTGTTGACTTCTACTTGCAGCTGGAAAAGGACAAGCACAAAACATGGCCTTAGCCCCTCTCAGATGTAGGAAATTTGTACCATATCTGCCTCTTTCAGGCATTGCTTTTAGGAGTCTCCCTGACTGTCAGTATTCACAGCTGGGTTGCACAGCCTGTATCCTTCCAGGCTTAAATGGAAGGTGAAGGAGAGAGAACAAGGAGAGAAGCACATGATGAAACAACAAAGCAACAAAGAAAGGGGTCACATCAGGACCCTAAATCTCATTTTCCAAGTGGGTTTCCAGGACTGAGCTGAAGTTGATAGAGCAAGCAATGACATATTTGTGTTTTCAGGCCAGAAACTGGTCAGAAGGTCTGATCAGATCAGGTAACTAAGTGTTAAGTTTGGCCTCAAAGCTGGCAATGACAACTGTCTGATTTTGACTTTCTGTACACCCATCCTATCATCAGCATCAAAATGGACATCCCCAGAGGATGATGAACATGTCAGCATTCACTAGTTAGGTTTAGCTCCTGACACACCTGTTTTGGTCCATTGATTTTGGCATTCATTCTGTATGTCAGCCCTTACTTCAAAACAGCTTTTGTGTGGTATCAGGAAGACTTTCTATTTGAACTAATTTGGTCTTTCTTTCTTTAACTTGTGCTGACTGTAAAAGTAATTTTCTCCAGCAGACTGAGCTGTGTTTTTTTACCTTATGAGCTTCAGTATATGGCTCTGCCTGATGCAGTGCTTGTGCAGGAAGTGCAATGCCTTCTGCTGCTGTTGTTTCTGCCCTTCTGATTTCTGAGGAGAGTGTCACAGCCATGAGCACAGGGAGATCCTGGTCAAGAAAATCTTTTGACAGCACTTTCATGTTCCTTAATAGTTTAGTACTCATTAGTACAGCTTGGAGAAACCAGGCGAACCATTTCCATGTGAGGGTCTCAGCTGAGGGTCTAGAAAGCCCTTCTTGTAGACCAGGACACCCCAATGGCAGAGAGTAAGAACAACCCACCTTAGTATGCAGCACAGCACAACCTTATGGTATTCTCCTGAGAGATAAGTGATGCTGGTTCAAGTTCCTCCAGGCAGACGAGGAAATTAAACCCAGGACTCCCACATCCTTTATGAGTGAATAAAAAGTGGCTGTCTTTCTCCCATCTTTGTGAATATAATCCTGACCTTTTTTTTTTTTTTTTTCCTCCAGGAATGCAATTTGCTAAGTCCACGCTGAATTAGACAATCATTCCAGGACAATGGAAAAAGCATTTTTCAATGAGAAGAAGTGACTAAGAAAAAAATTCTCATGACCATAGTGACAATAAAACAGACCCTACTTCTCTGCTGTTTTATATCCAATAGCTGTGGGACATGGCATCTCTATTGCTTGCAGGCAATGAGGGAACTTACCTAGCAATGTGAAGTCTTGGTAGGAAAAAAAACAGTTTGAGGGAGTAATGAAATGGTCTCAGAATGGCAGAGGGAACCTGAGCACTGGTAGGAATGCTTTGAGTTCTGATACAACTGTGGTGGTGTACAGGAGAACCTGTGAGGGACAGAGCCAACTGTATATCCTGAGATGTGAGTAATGTCCTTATTCTAATTAGGTGCCAAATGCCTGAGAAGGTTCAGACTCTGTTTAAGAGTTCAAAGAGGCTGTATGAGGCCTTGTCAGCACCTGTAAGATTGAGAAAGGAAGCAGAGGAAAAAGGGCTCTTTTCTTACCTTCTCTACTGAACTTAGAATTGTGTGCACTGGTGGCCATGTCCAACAGACAATAAGAACCAAGTCGAGTCAAAATCTGAGTAGTGAGGTGCTCTGCTATCAGAGAAGACCCACGTGTGTGTGGGTGTGTGTACATGGGGCTGAGGACAGGCCTGGGAATGAGTGAAAAAGGAAACTTTCAAGGAGCAGAAGCATCTTGAGCCTTGTCATGAGCAAGTATGTCTGTGATGGCAAGAGGTGTCACCTGGTGGCTGTTACTCCACTCTGCCCTTCCCCTCTTCTGAAGGAATGCAATTGCAGATACACCTCTTCCTGCTTGGAAGGACAGACTGCTGGAGCTAACTTCAGCAAGAGGGAAAGCTGAAGCTGTGAGTTTGTGTTCATTGCTACATAGAGGTGGGATGAAGCAGTGGAGATGTTACTCAAACCCTGCAGCATCAGGCTATACAACTGCTCAGTTTTCTGTGCTGTTAAATGGGAATAGAGGAACTATATGTCCTCTTCAAGCACTTCCAAAGGCCTTGGTGTACAGTTAGACCATGAATCCATTCTCAGTAATGGTAATGTTTATTAAGATGGGCATTATAGTGATGTGAGTGTGTTTGATTGCCTGCCTGCAGGACTTGAGTATTCTTTACAGGCTAACACCACCAAATCGGTATATAGGCTCTCTGGAGAGCCATGTCTCTGTACACCTGACTGTTGAATGCAGCAGCAGTGTCACTGAAGTGTGATACACAGAAGAGAAGAACACAGGTGTTAGCCTGTGGAGATGGGAGAGCATAGAGGAGACTAAGCATTGATGGTCGTCTGGAATTGTGCGAAGACTCAGTAAAAACTGTTTGGTTTTCAACCAGATGAGTTCCCTGTTCTGGCTTCCTCCTAGACCACCCAGATGTTACCAGCAGAATGAAGGAGCAAAGAAAATGTGTGACTGGGAGTGGTGGGAAGTATGGGACTGTTTCTGTTGGTCTTAGCCTACATAACAAACCTGTCTAGTATGACCATGAGAACATAAACTACTCTGATCCTTTACCTAGAACTTGTTCTGAATGTCACACTGCTTTATTGATGCTTTATTCTAGGGAAGGGAGAGACTTCATCAGGTGAGGTGCAGAGTAAATTAGATTGCAGTAAATTAGATTGCAAATGTGCAAGAGCACACATCTGCCTGTGAGAAAGCCAAGTGGTCCTTAGCAAAGGGCAATGGATGCAAAGGCTGGCATGGAGGCTGTAGGTTTGTTCTGACAGGCACCTTCCTCACCCCCCCTTCAGCCAACGTGAGCTCATATCTACACCCGTACACACACACATGCTGTTGTACAATCAGGTATAATAAGGGATGAACAGGTATAGAAAAAAGAGGCTTGTCTGGTCATGCTGTCCATGCTAACATGGACAGCATCAGCAAAGCTTTCTTTATTCTGTCTGCTCTTAGTTCTGTGCAGTGGGTGCACTCAGCGTTCCAGGTAGAGAAGGAGCAGAGGTTTGCTGAAACTGGGCTTGATCAACTTGGCATCAAAACTGTGCAGGTACAGCAGTAATGACACCTGGAGTTCTCATAGCTCTCTGCCTGCTCTGAGGATGGTGCTGTCACTTACTGCTTTTCCCACTGCTGGGCTGGGACACAGGATAGAAAACAAAGACTTCTGTGATCAACTGTACATCAAGACCTTAACCTGCTTTGAGTCCAAATGAAGGTCAGTAAGGACAGCAAGGCTCCCCACTGATGCCCTTGGATACCAAACTACAGCTATATGAGAGGCAAAACACAGTGCAATGGCAAAGTCTTATAGATCACAAACTCAGCCCTGCAGTTTTAGCATAATCCCTTTGATCAGCAAGACTGGTGTTACTGCAGGGTCAGGGTTGACATAAAACCAACCAATCAAGCAAGACCACCTACATATTTAAATTAACCTTTTTTTTTTTTTTTTCCAATTCTTTGCAGCAATACAATTTTGTTTTAGGAGGGGTTTTTTGTTTTATTTTATTATTATTTTTTTCTGCATGTTGCTCTTTTGCCTCTGTGTATTATTGCTTGATAGATGTAGGTGTTGTTATTCAGGTACTTACACCCCTAATACTGTAAATTGGCAATGAACAAGGTTGCTAGACATTTTGTGCTAAAATTATCTTTGGAACTCCATGAATTTTCCAATAATTGCTATGTGCTTTTATAAGAAAAAAAAAAAAATGAAGAAACCAACATCCAAATATTTTTAAATTTTACATGTAATTTAAAAATGCACAAATATCCTTTCATTTAGTTTTTAGCAGAGGGGGAATAGAATCAATTTGCCATGGTTATGCTCCTGCCAATTGTTTAGAATTTTCAGGATTTAATCTTTCATCCATGTGTTTATCCACTATTTACCTTTGAATGAGATAATGCATAATGCATTGGGCTTTATGGAAATGAACCAAGAAAACCTGTTTTTTTTTTTTTTTTTTGGAAGCAGAAAGTTGTACTCTCCCTTTATGGCCTAGAAAAATTAGCATAAATGTTACAACAGCAGCAAAGGCACAGGGAAATACAGATTACCTTAGTATGAACTCAGAAGATGTCACAAGTGAGTGGAAACACATAGAGTGTATCCTGCCTCTACCTGAGGCTTAGTACTGGTGAAGTAGCATCACTGCTGAAACATAAGCAGATGTGGGAGGTTCTCTGTCTTCTACCCCTGAGTGGGACTAGGTCTTTTCTAGTGCTTAAGAACTTCAGGAAGATTTAGGAGCTGTGCAGTGACATGATCAGAATGTAGAAAGATGGTGCAGAGGTCTGTAAATACACCTGCTACCAGCAATAGGACTGAGGACCTTGTGGGTAACAGGAGATCACAAAATGGAACAGTAAGTACCTACATACAGAGTGTTCTCAGGACACAAGTATACTTGATCTGAATGCTGCTTTTTGCTGTACCTACAGCTGAGAATTAAATAACTGAAATGGATTCTGGCTTTTTCCCTCCCCTTTTTCTTTGTGAAGAAGCAGCAGCAGCAACTTTGATGTAAATCGGGTCTGATGCTATCTCATGCTCTAAGTGTTGGGTCTGTCTGCAGCTGCCAGTAGAGAGAAAGCCACACTTTGACATTCCTCTCCTCTCTGCTTCACACATGTATATGTGCATGTAAGGAGCCTCAAAGAGTTAGAACTGGCAGAGGTCTTTTAAGAGGTTTCCTGTCTAAGGAACAGTGGGTGTGAGCAGTAGATGGCCTATTATGGGGAATTTTGTATCAGATTTCTTCTAATGATAAGATTTGGTGCCTTTTTTTTTTTTCCCTGTTGTCAGATTTTTTTTCTAAAAGCTTTTGCTGGCTAGAGCAGGGATTAGACTCTTTCTGAAGTACATGCACAGGGGAATTACTCACTTCTGGCCTATCTGTTGATATCTGGCTAGCTGTGACAGAAGCATAAAGGAAAAGCAAGGAAATTGTTGGCATAGAATTCAGTGCACAGATTGGATCAAATTCCAACACACTATGCTACATTAGAAGTTGGAAAAATTGGTTGTGGCTTGCTAAACTAGATCTCATGATCTTACTCAGTGATCAACATACTGCTCTTCCTTTACAGAGAGGCTACAGAGGCCAGGTAGGCAGAGGTAGCCCATGGAAATCAACTATTTCGTTCAACATCATTCCCTTGTGGTTCTAGGTAAAGAAGGAAACTGTGGTGTGAGGATCACCACAAACACATAAGAATAACTCCCTCAGAGTTATTCCAGTGAAAACAAGACCATGTTGTGCTACATTTTGCTAGAAACGTTATTCAATCCTTTTTGAAATGGTAAGTCTGTGTGTCTTTCTCCTCCTGGGAGAGGAATGAGGGAGAACTGAAGAGTAACTGAGGGAACACCACAGGAGAACCAGCATAACAGTGAAGACATTCAGGACAACAGACTGAGTTAGTTGCATTGTGCCACGGGGCTGATGATCCTGACAAAGGTGTATCTTCCACTGAGAAACCATCTAGCAATACATGAATGTGCTGTTTGATGCCACCTCATCATTCCAAACCAAGAAGCTGTCTTTCAAAATCGCTTTTGTGTAGACAAAGGCAAGAAGAGATGGGAACTTCACCCAAGACAAGAAAGTGACTCTGGCCTTCCCCTCACTGCAGAATTGTAACAGGCCATAAATGGTTCTGGTTTCACCCATCTGACTAAGGCAGAGATGGGTCATCGCTGACCCTGGGCTGTGTTGCACACAGAGGAACTCCTGCACCTGCGTGTCACACTTCTGATTCCACAGTGGATCTGCTCAAGGCCCATAAGCTTGGTAGACTTGGACTTGAGAAACCTGAGCATGGTAGCCTCACATAGAGAAGAGTAATTTTAGAGGAAACAACCATTGAGGGACTACCATGGAAAACACGGAGCTTTAGTTCTGGCAGGAGATGAGAGCAACTTGCTAGCAATGTCTCCCTCCAGCAGGCAATTTAAAAAATGACCTTGGAGAAGAATACAGCAAATTAATTTGTCTCTGATGAGAGGTTTTGGAGAGACTCTCGCAATTTTATGCATGTTGGCTAGACAGCCTTGCCCTGGTAAGCACCTTTGCCTGTGCCAGGGACGGAGATAGCTGCAGACTCTTCCTTTGGACTTGAGAGGGGCTTTTAAAAAAGGCTGCTCTTTTTTGAAAAGTGGAATAAATTGTGAGGGACTCTGGCAAGGCATGCCTGTTATGCTTGTAACTGGCAGTTGCAGATAAAAGGAACAGAGAGGGATTGGTGGATGGTCAGACTAGGCCACGTCTTTACTGTGAGGAAGTCTATGATGTGTGGGAGAAAATTTGGAGAGAAGCCTTCAGCATAGCTGGTAGGGAATTAGCAGCTGGATTACTTTCATATTCAATACAGGACTAGAGAAAGGGAGTAGAGTGAGTCTCTTAAAAACAAAGGCCAGCCAGTGGCAAATATCTGTCAAGGTGTCTTAGTCAGATTGTCAGGGTGACCACATATACTTTGTCCAGGCCTTCTTATGCCTGGTTCTCTCCTAAACATCAATTTGAGAGCACTCTGTTTAATGTTAGGCATTTTTCCTTCTTTGCATGAAAATAGGTAAATCAGTCCTCTCAGAGAGAGGGCTTCAGAGTAGCTGCTTGTTCCAAAAAGAACAAAAATTCCCACCAGTAATTTTCCAAAACAGAAGAGAAACTGAGTTGCAATGTCTTCACATCTCACAGATCCTTACAAACAAAGGAGATGTAGTCTTAGCTAGAAGAGGCTCCTCAAAGGCAGTCTGAAGAAGTCTCAGTAGTTATTACTATCCTCTTTTCCCTTCCTGTATGCCTTGACTATCTTCCTGGTAGCCAAGCAACTACTCTGCAAAGGGACAACAGTCTCTCAGTGAAGCTTTCCCATGCACTAATTGCTTGCTCTCTCTATTCTTGATGGCAGAGAGTGGGAGATGGGCAGAAACCTGGGGGTTTGAGACTGCATCAAGTAGGAAATGACTGTTCCTGCAGTCCTGAAAACAGATGTCAGGGTGGAATCCCTACCTCCCTCTGTCACCATGCACTGTTCAATGACTTCAATGGCTGGTTTCAATCAAAAGTGACTAATAAACTACTCCTGTTTGTCCCTAGCAGATGCTTGTAGTAAGTGTGTTGGCTGAGGTTTGAAATGAAATAAAATGTACCATTTAACAGAATGACACACTTGCAGTGAAGAAGAGTCACATTGCAACCTTTTTTTTTTTTTTTTTTTTGAGTAGGGTTTAACCCTCACTGAGTGAAGGAGTTACTGGTTTAGTCAAGTGAAGAACAGGATGCAACACATTGATCTAGTGCATTGACATTTGCATTTCTGAGTGAGAGTGCTTTTTTTCACTGAAAGAGCAGCAAGACTGCCTTTTGAAACATTTAAAAGTAGTTAAGTTTTTGGAAGAAAGAAGTGAACATGTTTTGATGGGAAGCTTTGAATCTTTCTGGACCTACCAGAATGGCTATAGAAAGACTTCAGCATTTCTATGAGTGCATCGTTTTGAATTGTATTGTCTATTTTGGGGGCTGTAAATAAATGCTTACATTTGTATTTTACTTTCACCTGGTGTAAAAGTGATTTAATGGTAACTGGCTAACAGCAAAACATCACTGATCTAAAATTAAAAGAATGTATTTTTCTAAAGCAGGGAAGCTCAGGTTGAGAGCAAGTATCAGACGGGTGGGAGAGAAACATGTCTTTTCCACTGACTAGCACTGACTAGGAGACCTCTCTGGCATACTGCAAAGGAAGGAAATGCATGCTTGAATGCTTAAGTCCTGAATTAATTTTGCATAAAGAAAAAAAAGCCAACTTTTGCTCTGTAAGTACACTCCTCCCTGCTTTGAAGCCTCTTGACACTCTGGTACTAATTGCTGGTGGCTAGTACCTTGCAGAGGGGCTGCACTGTGTCAGGCAAAGGAGACAGAAACCTGTCAGGGTTGTGTGGAAGAATTCCTGGGCACGTCCAGTCTCCAGACACAAGAACAACCTATATCTGTTCCTGCATTTAAAAGCACTATAGAAAAGGACTACACAGGCACCATCCAAATGTGCCAAAAGCTAATTGGGACATGAAGGAGAACTTAATTCTTTTGAAATTTCAAGGCAAATATGTACCCTTCCTCCAAGGAAAATAAAACAAATGTTATCTCCTTCCATAAGGGATGGAATCAAAAGCAATCAAAAAGTCACCCTTACAGCACATGACAGCAGCACAGTTGGATCCCAGCTCAGTCTTTTAGCTCTCTGTGCTGCCATGCAGAGAGACCAGTGCTCAGCCTGGAGAGTCCAGGCCCTCATCCACAGTGTGTTAGATTCTCATCATAGAGTCCTCATGAATTTTGCACAGTAGCAACTCTGAACCTTACATTACATGCGTGCATTTGTACAGGAGACAGAGAGTAAAATTAAACGGGGTATGTAATTAGGTATTTCATGCCACATCATATTGTATGAGGGTTAAAAAGGCATATCCAGCATTGGCTAATGATTGAGGTCCATATACTTCCTTGTGTCTGTCTCTCAAATTCCATATGACACAGAAGCAACAGACATACATCACACATTTAAATTCGGGCATGATTTGTGCTCCTACATGGACATCTTTCTTGTTGTGACCCTGTTTTGGAGAGCTACTTGTGGAAACCACTGCCACAGCTCTTAAAAGTAATGATAGTGAGGCAACTGTGAGTAGAGATGCAAAAATGGCTCACATAAGAGTGTGCAGTTAACCACTTCATTGCTAATGCAGGTAGGTCAAAGCTTATTTGCATTGCAGCTGCTCTGCAGAACTTCAGAAAATTTGCTTTTCTTCTATTCCCTGCCTACCAAGAAGCAGTCATCTAAGAAAGAGTCCTAAAGTAGAGAAGCAGCAGTCACAGGGACTGTTCTAAATGCTGGAACTTCCTGTCCTGTCTGTGTCTCATCTGGTTGATGAAGAGCTTAAAACAATGCCAGGTTCTCACAGGCATGCCTGATAGAAGTCACTCAACCCCATCTGGGGTTGGTAAGTGGTCCTCAGTACAGCCAATTCCCACTGAGAGAGCAATTGAGGATCTTGGGTGTTGCAGCAGGACTCACAGCGTTGGTGGGGATGTGACTGTGCTAGACATACTCAGGAATATTGTCTGTAAAATGTTCCAGGCACAGACAGAGCCTTTGGAGAAAATGTAACAGCTGCCTGGAACAGTGCAGGATATGTTTTTATTTGGAAGCCTTTGCCTACCTAACTGGCTCTCCCCACCCATAGCAAAGGCCAGCCTCTTCCTGCAGAAAAGCCCCTAGTACAGCTGAGCAGGACTGAAGTTTTCCAGTGTTGGCATTTCACTCAAAATCCCTGGTACAAATCTCAGGTCTGGCATGAACTGGCAAAAGGAAAAATGTTTTATCATCTCTCTAATGCTCTGGAGCTAATCACAATCTCTGTGACAAAGGTGATAAAGCAAACAGGATTTAGCTTCTCTTTAAATAGTTTGTAAAACTGCCTTATGCAAACCAATTTTAAAGAATAGCTGAGTCCTACCTCTGCTAGGCAATTGAAACTGCTATTGCCGCTCAGGCAAGAAAAGTGTTTATAGGCAATGTTTTTGTAAAGTATTAATGTGATTTTGCAGGCCAATGTAGACTGTCCTCTAGGGTTGGAATCATCCCTGTGTTTTTAAAAATAGCAGAAACAGAATGGACCTGCCACATGATCAAAGTTTTTGGAAGATTTTAATTACCTGGGAATGAACAATGAGAAATCCAAGGCATGATGCTGGGCTGGCTCAGTTTGAAGAGGTGATGCAGCTGTGTCAGTGCAGTGCTCCATGTCTGCTGCCACACTGGCCTTTGGGGACACCACAACATCACTTGCAGCCCAGTTGCTGGGTCAATCACCCACTGCAGTCCTGAACCAGCACAGCTGAAGCTGACTCAAGGTCCTTCACCCCTCACTCTGTGGTCCCAGGACTTGGAGCAGCAGAAGGTCTGGGGCAGGCAGCAGCTGCTGGATGCCAGTGCTGTGTTGCTAATCTTCACGCGCACTGTAAAACTAGAGGAGTCATACCACAGTGCTACCTGCCTTGATAGCATCTTTGAGTTAAGTGACATTACTCCCTCCCCAGAACTCTCCCTCCATCATTTTTAAGTGAAAAGAGAACAAAAAAAAGAAAGGAAGCTTGCATTCTGATGCTGGGTCAGTGGATGCGGGATAATTCAAATTCAGCACCTTCCTCCAAGCTATGTGGTACCCAAGGGACAGTATCTTACTCTGCTCTTTCCTATCACTCTGTGCACTTGTAGGGGCTTATGGTATTACTGCAAAACACTCTAGACATGCACAGCATGAAGAAACAAGTTGAAAGGTACATTTGGATGCTCCAGACTCAAATCAGATAAACTCACAAGATTCACGTGGCCCCTGACACCAGGTGATTGTGAATGGTAATAAATACAATCCAAATTCAGGTTGGCACATGCTTTCCTACCAAGGGGACTAAAAATAACTGCATTTTAACAGACTAAGTCGTTAGAGAACTTTGTTAATTCAGACATAAACCTGTTAGCATAAGATATTGCCGGAGGTCTGAAATGGCCTCAGACAGTTTACATTTTTCATCAGGATTGCTGTTAGAGACAACTAACCCTTTCTCTCCCTAAGAATAATGTTGCTTTTCCACAAGGCAACCCAAAAGCCAGTCTCTTTGTACACAAGAGAAATGCCTCTAATCTAGACTTTATGAGTCTGATCATTATATAATGGCTTTAGAAACTCTGGACAAAACAGAGCAGTGGGTTTAGCTGACGGTAATGTCAGATTGCTGTCAATAATCCCCAGCAGATGCAAACGTGTGACCCTTTTTCCCCTTAATTGTTGAATATTTATTTTTATCTTATAATGTTAATAAGGTTTATTGTGCTACAGAGAGGGCTGATATCACATGACCTTCATCTTCCTGACTCACAACAAAACCAGAGACATTACACTGCCTGTCACGTCCTGTTGCTTAATGATAATGTGTAGGTTAGTTGCTTTTCTTCCCTACACAATATTATTTATTCCTTTCGGACTCCTTTCCCTTATTTGGAGTTGTCATCATGGTGAGCAAAAAGGCGTGATTGAAACAGGAGGTTCTGGAGCATCTTTCCAGTATGAGCAGGAGAAAAACAACAGAAAAAAAGGTAACTAGTTTTTAGACAGTACTTCTTCGGTTTACAAATGGCATTAGAAGAAGCGATTGCCAACAAGACCAGGGGACTAGATTTGAGAGGCAGGAGGGACTTAGCAACTCAGTTGTCCTAAACAAGACCTAGATAAAAGCCAGAGTAACCCCAGTTTCAATAAACAAGAACAGACCATGCAAATGACACAGGAGGAAAAAGCAGACAATTTTAATTTTCTTTGGAACAAAATGAGCTCCACTCATGTATATTTGAGGTGGCAGGAACCCAAAGTAAAGGTTTGCATCTGGTCCTCTGTTTGTGCTGTGCTGAGCCAGGATCCCCAACCCAGATAACTCGTTTTGGATCAGCCATGTTGGTGTTGCATAGGATGTAAGAGCCAAATTGATACAGACAGGAGAATACAATAGCTTGGAGAGTTAGGCTGTAGCTTTGCTGCTCCTTTTCACTGCACTGCAAGCAAAGGAGAGGCTCATGTGCAGGTGCATTTACAAATCTTGAATTCACACACCCAGAAATGAATGGCTGCAGTTCCCAAAGCACTGAACAACACTGCCATGTCCAGCAACTGCTTCCCACTCCCTCCACAGCAAGAGGAAAACCAGAGTGTGCCTCAGGCCCAGCATATCCTGCCATTTGCTGGGGCAGAGCAACCAGTGCATGGCACCCCTCAATTCTTGGACCCAGGTCTAAACTAAGCAGAGATATGGAAGCCCCTGACAATATGCTTCAGAAAAGCACGGCCAGGATGGAGGATGCACAATAAAGAAGGACAGAGCACTGGGGCAGTTCAGCCCCTTGGGCAGCTGGCACCAGCCTCTGAACACAGGCTGGCTATGAGTAGTCTTGCTGGAAGGGATGGGGCTAATCATGGAGGAGGTTCTCCACCTCCTGTGGGCAGGCAAGACCAGGCCCTGGCTTTGCATCAAGAGTTTGGCAAGGGGTGCAGTGTGAAGCCCCCAAGATCTAGCATATTGTCTGTGCCAGAAATCTCCAGCTGCATGATTCTGAACACAAACTTTGTATATCCCCAAAACAGCCAAGATAAGTGATTTTTGGGTTTGTTACACATTTTGAATGGAGTGAGAGCCCTCAGCTATTCCAGCACATTCCCTTTGCAGGTTCATTAATGAGACCTATGGGAATTGGATTGGGTTCTTTTTCACTGCTATTTGGACTGTAAGAAAAAAAAAATCGCAGAAAGGAGAAGTTATTTTTGAGCCATGATTTTTTTTTGTGCTTCACAACTGAAATGTTTACCAGGCTTCTGTCATTAAGTCCAGATATTTAGGGTATATGTTAGAATTGTGCAGAGACTAGTCTAGATTTTTGTGTGTGGTTGATTTTACTGATATTTCTGTGATCAATTATTTACATTGCTTTTTAAAACATTATTTTATGGTATGAAAATAATATTTCATGCTATAAAAATAAAGTTTCAGTCTATGTGGTCATGATACAGTACACTACCTCTATTTTGTTCAATGCTTTGTAAGCATTCGTGAAGTAAATGTTAGGGTACAGTTGTGAATCAGGCAGTATATCCCAGTCACAGTGACATGAAAACTGTGTCTGTTTCCCAAATGTCTTTGCACCAGCATAACTATATTGATGAGGAGGGGATAATTTTTACTAGGATAATAAAAGTGCCACAAGTCCCAACCTGGTTGCAGTTATACCAAAAACGAAAGAATCGTATCTGGTTCTGGCTGCTCCCCAAACACTGGTATCAACATTCCTCCCCTGACTAAACTGGCATAGGCCAGGTCTTGGTTTTCAGCTTGTTACATCAATACTGATGTAGCTAACACATGACAGATGTCGTGGTGAAATCATAGATCCATTGAAGTCACTGGCAAAACTCCCATCCATTTAAATAGTCCCAAGGCTTTGCTCAGCACAATTTAGGCTCCATGTGCAATACCCAAAACACAGGTCATCCCAGTTAGAATATGGCTGTTTCCCCAACTCAGGAACAAGATGAACAGAGAATGGCAGTGTGCACATTTGCCTGGATGTGCTCCTTTAATTGGTGTCCTCAGGCAACCGCACATCATGGCCATATTCAGTGGGGCAAATTGCCACAGAAGCATTTCTGCCCACCATCCTGTTATCCTACAACATCTGCGTAACACCTACAGAAGTCACTGCAGTCAGCAAGTAAAGCTTTAGCTAATTTTGAGGAAATTTAATATTGAAAAGGAAAGAAGAAGAGCTGGTACTGCATTAACTTTCAGCTTTCCACTGGCTGCCTACCAGAGCTTGAGGACTGAAGACCTGGAAATCTTGACCCTGCTGTGTGGCATTTCACCCATGATGTGAGCCAGGGGATTCAGCACAGAGCCTCCAGGAATCACAGGGAAATAATAGTGCAGTTAGGTTCCTTGAGCCAGGGAACACGTACAGATGCCTATGGACCACTTGTATGGCCCCATTTTTCTGTGCTTTTGAGCTAGGTGTGTGCCTCTGTGTCCTGTGTCGTTATGCAGACAGGAGTGGCCTGTGCTGTGGAGCCACAGTCACAGCTCTAACCCATGTGCAGGCATGAAAAAAGCTGCTCCATGTCTCCCTTAGGGAAAAAACAATGGTCTGAGTTTTTTTTGGTGGCCCTCCTTGAAGCAGTTTGAACACCATAAATAGCATGCTTACTGCTCCCTGGGAATCCATGGAAGACGTTGATTCCTCTGCTGAGTGCTGTTTAAGAAGACATAGTATCCTCCTCTGTATATGCTGAGCCACTGTGAAACATGCTCCTGTGCTCTGGCTCGGCTTTGTGAGGTGCTTTTGATACCCAGTTTATTTAAAGCTAGGCACAGCATCTCTGCCATACAATGTGGTGAAGGGAAATCAGAACCTACTGCACCCAAAAGGATAACTTCTTTTATCAATAAAATAAACCAGCCAGCATTATGGACTGCATCTGTTTTCTGCAGAGGCAAAAGCTGAGTGCTAGGCTTTCCCATCCTCACACCAGCTCTTATCCTCCACCTCAGTCCTTTCAAAGTGCTGCAATGGGAAAGTTCAGCAGTGGGAAGGGAAGGCAGCATATCCAGCCTCACCATGCATGAGGAAAACTCCCTATCAGTGGGAACACCAGCTGAAGAGTGAAATGGATAGATCACCAAGGCAGTATGGTCTGGATCACTTAATGAGTTGGGCACAAACCCAAAAATGTGCCTTTCTATGTAGCCAAACACTAGGACTTATATCCAGAAGCAGAATGCAGACCACAGTCCTATGACTACAGGGAATGCCACATCTAGAGAGGATTGATGAAAAAGATGAGTGCATCTAACAGTTCAAGAAGGTTGTGGATGAGGTGAGGATGAATCCAAGAAAGGCCACAGAACAAAATGACTAAGTACTGGAAAATGTGGCTTGAAGTGACAGACTGGAGAAGACACTCCATCTGTTTAGCCTAACGAAGACAAAGTTGAGCGGATGACTTGATCACAGACTCTGAGTACTGACATGGTGAACAGAAATGTGATAATAGAAGGCTTTTCAATCTAGCTGACGCAACTATAATGTGATCCAACTGGAAGTTGGAAGCCAGACAAATTTTGACTACAAATAAGGTGCAGATGTTTAACAGTGAGGGTAATTAACCATTGGAACTAATTACCAAGGACTATGGGGACTATCACCAACAACTTTAAATCAGGATTACATTTCCTTCCCCTCCCCCTACCAAAGATGTGCTTTAGTTCATTCTGAATGAATTCAGACATGTCATTCATTGTGTGTGTTACTCAGGAGCTTGGGTTAGATTATCAAGCCAGCTTGTTCTGCCTTTGGAATACCCCTGTGAATCACAGGCTCTTGAAGAACCCAGACACTGCACAGAAACCCGCAGCACCTGCCCAAACTGGCTCATGACACTTCATTTCATACCCGGGGCTGTTATGCAAGGGGACAAATGTGAGGAGGAAGAAGGGTGTGGGCTATGGGATCACAAATCCTCTCTGTGAAAGCCTGTGCATATCTCAGCAATTGAGTTACTTCTTAAAAGACATAAGAAGAATGAAAGCATTAAGATGGCAAATGTAATTTTCTGACCTGCTAAAAGCAGTGCAGGCAAAAGAAGCTTTTAGGAAAGATATTGATAAAGTGTGCTTTGTGCTCCTCTTGCTTTGACCATGCTGAATTTGGCCAAGGCAAGGAGCATCCCAAAAATCAGAAGAGTAAGAAGTAACCCCTGACTGGAGTGAAGCCATCCTGGGGAGCAGCAGTGAGCCAACACATGGCTCCTGGCCCGCCAGTGACAGACAGTGGAAGTGCCGCTATTCGCTGCCAGCTCCACGTGGGCATTCCATCTAAGAAAACAAACAGCTCAGCAACAGTGAGGACTCAGGTGCACAGCCAAGAGGAAAGCACACTGGCTTTCCACATCGAGGGCCTAGGATTGATAAAGATGAAATCCAGGACAAGACTCACACATTCCGTGGTGAAACCTCTGTGCACTCCAGCTCCAAGCTGCCTGCTGCTGGGGGGCTGTGGCCACTGGGCCACACTGGCCTCTCAGTGAGTTCAGGGCAGATGGAGGGAAGGCCCTTCAACATGAGAGACAGGGTGTATACAGCCTCTCCTGAGCCACGAGATGGGGGAAATCAAGGAAGGATTGGAGGTGCGTGCAGCTTTGCTGTAGCAGGAATTTTCCCTCCTGACATGGCACAAGCACAGCTGGGGGACACAGAGACTAGGAGGGTCCTTTAACTGCAAGGCACAGTGTCACCCTTGCCTAGTGTGGTCCCGACGGTCTTCTGCAACTTTCCAGGACCTTCTAGAACCTTCTGGGACCTTTCACAACCTTCCAGGACCTTTTCCAGCCCTCCTGACATAGAGCAGAGTCTTGGCAGAAATGATGCAGCAAAGCGGACGTGGCAAGCCCCCTGTTGCCCCCGCAGTGCTATCCCTCACATCTCTTGGCTGTGTCTCCAACGCAGCCTGGACATGCCCTGTGCCGGGGGCAGGCAGGGCAGGCAGGGCTGGGGGGAGGAGGGCTCTTCAGCTGCCTGCTCGCACCTGCCAGCGCTCGCAACTGCAATTAGTTGCACCCGGTGGAAGCCAAATTGAGGCCCCTTTCAAACAGCAACTCTGTGCGTTTTGTTTCCAAAGGGAAGTTCATCTTTTATGTGCATGCAAAATGGATAAAACCCAAGGAACCTTTTTTTTTTTTTTTTTTTTGCCTCCCCCTCTCAGCCAGGCGGGGATTTGTTTAAAAACACCCGCTGCTGTGGCAGGGAGATGCAGTGGGTTGAGATCTGTAGCGATCCTTCTTTTGTGGCATGGGAAAGGTTGGCTTTCCCAAAAGAGCAGGCTCGGCGTGTGGCCTCCTCACCGTGAGAGGAACCCCGGTGTGGGTGGGCGAGCTGGGCACTCTGCCCCTTCTGGGAAACCTGTCTCCTTCGCCCTGAGCAAGGAGAGAACGGGGAAAGGGGAGGTGAAGGGGCTCATGGAGAGGATACGTGCCCCGGGGGCAAGCAAGCCCCCTCGGGAAGCAGCACCAGCAGGTACTGATCGACACCAGGCAGTCTTTCCTTTGCCCTCCGTGTCTCTCCCTCCTCCCGCGCTCCTCCACATGGTTTTCCCTGCATCCACATCCTGCTTCACCCATGTGTGGATGCCTCTTCCCGAGGAGGCTGCCTGCGTGGTGGTCCCCAGCCCTGCTGAATCGGTCCATCAGAAGGCAGAGCCCCCCGAGTGACGGGCGGGAGGTGCTGATTCAGTGGCGTGCGGGGGATCCGGCAGCCACTGCATTAAGAGGATTTATAAAAGAGATAAGGCACAGCACTGAGCTTCCCTTGGTAATCGTGCAGCGCACAATTCGGGACTGCACGGGGAATTTCGGCGCAGCTGACAGGTACACAGCGCTGATCCAATTGTCCTTACAGCCGCTATTAGCCAAAATAAGGGGCAACTGGAATTACAAATGATTTCTGGGTAAATGCTTAGCTCCAGTTCTGAATGATCTCTCAGCAATAATCCACACATAATCCTCAATACACAGACTCTGCTTTAAAGACGGCTCCATTTTGAGCAGGCCTCAATATCGCATGAATGTCCTGACTCACAAAATAAAGGGGAGGAGGGAACAGGAAAGCCACTTTTGTTTTACAGACTTTATTTTCCGTGTTGAATAAAAATGTGTGATCATGTACATATTATTTATTAGGAAAAGATTACCTGCTTGGTAATTATTTCTTTGGGAGAATAATTTTACACTACAATGACTGTGTATGACTGTCTCTGGCAGGTCTGATGTAGCTAGAAAATAAACAAATGAACAAAAATCTCCTGTTATGACTCAGTTCATGATGTTTTTTTCCTCAGAACGCTCCTAGGGACTTCATGGGAGGAAATGAGTGTGCTGATAGTTGCCTTCTCTCTTCTTCTCTGCATTTGCTGATGTGAAAGGTCACCTGGTCCAGTGGCACTTACACAGCACCTATAGCAGGGCACCTGAGATCCCTGGAGTCTTTGATGCATTGGGTGGCCTCATCGCAGCCTCAGGAAGTGAAGCAGGAAGGTTTGCTGCTCCCAGAGGCACAAATGCCAGAGAGGAGTAGGTGTCTCTTCTCAAAACCATCTACTCATTTTGGGTGCTTGGTGTTGGGATGAGACCCAGGGACGGATTTTCAGAAGGTCTAATTCCTCTTAGCACCCACCTGAGCACTCATGTCTTGCTATTTATCTTCTATGAACAGCACTATTTCTACAACAACTTGATTGCCAGAGAGTGGGCACAGAAGAGTTTCAGTCTGCAAAAATTACTTGTGTGAGTAATCCTTGGGTAATCCCAAGAGGTTTTACCTGTCTGACTAAGGACTCTCAGAATATTGTCAAGCCCTTGGATACATCCTCTAAAAATATTTTTGGCCCACTGCTTCCTCTAGGGCTTTCAAGGGGACTGGGATAGGTTTTGTAATCTCTGGCATACCTTAATTAATATCCATGCGACATTTTAACCAATAGGCTCAGGTCTTGGTTATACAATAGAGAAATGTTGGAAACCATATCTGTTCATCATGAATCATATTATCCTAGCTACTTGCCAAATGCCCCAGAAAAAAATTTAATATTTCTCTGCTAGCAAATTCTGAAAAAGCAAATAACATTTTCATAGTTTGTTTACTCATTTGTTCCTTAAAAGAGGCAAAGGAATCTGTGAATCAGAAGAATTTCCATCTCAAAAAATTGCTTTGGCAGCCAGTGGCTTGCAATTTAAGATTAAATGATTGAATTTCATGCAGCCCTGCTTAAAATTCAATACCCCACACACTTTCACCATATGCATAAAAACCCCTACACAACAGTCCCGCCCTTCCTCCAGCATCTATAAGATCTACCACAAGTCAGTCAAAGCATGTCCAATCAGCTGGGAGGTCACAAAATGTTCTTAATAAAGATGTTGTCTGCATGACTGCTGGATTTTTCCCCCTCACAGCATTCCCAGCCTGCCAGGCAGTTTCCGTTCCGATGCAATGCCAGTGCCGGGCTGACTTCAATCAGGCTGCACAAATCAGCAGAGCAGAAATACCTCCTTCCCTCCATCACCTGAAGCCAATGCTGATTCATCTCTTCAGACCCATTCCTCCTGCCCTTTCTCTGAATTTGCTGATTGCTGAATCATTTTTTTCTCTTTCTCCCCTCCCCGCCCCCTTCTTCCCTTCTGGAGTGTCCTGTGCTGAATGCAACGCGCTTCATTTCAACATCTGACTGAAAGGGAATATGGAAATTAATTGGCTCAGGCTGCTCACAGCCTTTTACACGTGCCTGTACTATGTGAGAGGTGCCGTGCAATTGCCTTTCCATTGTGGCTCCCCACCAGCCACCTGTCTCCTTGCATGCGCTGCCGTGGCTGCTCTGAGCCTGGATACTGGAGATGTATCCAGTCCCTTCCTGTCCCTATTGTGCAAGAGGGAGGGCAGCTGGCAGGGCTGTCCTCCTAAGGGCTGGAACAGCCCGTTTGACTTAAAATAGGCCAGATTTAGTGAATTCTTGTGGTAAATAGTGTGTGACTGGTGCTTTGGCGAGGGCTGCAGAGAGATGTACAGAGCAGCGTCACTGCTGCTGAAATGGTTATTTGTTCTCGCTACTGGAAGCAGAGCTCTGTTGAAAAAGAGAAGCCACGGAATGTCCCTCCTCCCTGGAAGAGTGGTAATGGGACCCTTGCAAGTTGAAGTATAACCTGACTTCATGGGTATGCTTCATCACTAACATTTTTACGTCTACATTTCTACTTTCTGTTGGTTTCATGCATGATTTTCTCACGGACCTTTCTCCTGACTGTGGAGAATTTGGATTGCCTTAGAGAAGTTGCCCTGTGTCTTGGACATGGGAATGTTATTACTAACCATTGCTGAAGCACGGACTGAATATGATGGCCCTGCTTTCGCATGCTGAGTATGGCACACTGTCCTGAGGAGCTGTCCCATGGTGCTGTGGCTTTTCCAGTTCAATGAGAAAGACAACACTGGGCAGAAAGGTCTTATTTCCATGTAATGCAAGGGAGAGGCCCAAAAGGAATCAGACCTTGCAGCCAGCCAGGCAAGAGGGCAACGTCAGGCAGGCCAGGAAAACCTTGGTAATGGAGGGAAGAATGGAGACACATGGCTCCAGGACAGAACTGTTTTGGGTCTCTGGAAGCACCCCAGTGCTTGCTGGGGGACAACAGGCTCTTTTGAAGAAGGGATGGTGCAAAACCGACCCTGACTCAATCCCTTGCTGGAAGGGAAAATCTGAGTTCTAATATTTAGGAGATTACTGGTCATTTGTGTTGGTTGTTTTTTATTTGGAGACACTTCAAGAAGTAGCTTTTGGAGTACTGAAAGGGACTTCTGTGCCCAGAAGCTTGTCTAATTTTCCCATCTATAATTAGTTGGTCTAACAAAGGATATATCTCTACACACAGACTTCGTCTTACCTATATCCTTTGACCACTACAGTTACCACAAAACTACTTTGAGACTGCAGGGCATTTGGCAGGAGATCAGTGGCATGAACACTACAGAAGTCTGCAGCTGCCCCAAACCAGCAATAAGAATTTTTAGGTAGAGACATCCTCACCTATGGCATCAGCCCTTGTGTCCTCATCTCAACAGACTGATGGTATGAGCCAGATTAGCTGCTTGTGACCTCTTTGTATTTGCAGGGACTTGGGATGACTCAGACTCTTGCAGCACTGTAGGTCTCACGTTCCCTGTGATGTCTCTGGCATGACACCCATTATTCTCTTCCATCTCTGCACTACCTCTTGCCCAAGGAGTCATGGCCTACAAGAAGGACTACTTCCTATTATTATTACAATAGCAAGAAATGAAAGAGCAGGCACATTTGTAATGCAGTTATCATTTATAGAGAAGACAAGATCTAAGGCATGGATGTCAAAACCAAATGAGAAACTTTCTTCTAGTTTTATCACAGTTTCTCCCAGAGCCACTGCTACTTGCATTCTGGAAATTTACAGGATGAAGGATTTTGTCATGATATCTAATTCTAATCTGAAGTGATTTACTGTTAAGTTGAAAATCAAGCCTGTACATATCCCCCTCCAAGTGGTTTCTATGACAGTTTCTATTAACCATAAAAATGTCACTTGCTAGGAAGTATCAGCCTTCTTATAGGCTTTGCAATCATCACTACCAGATGCACACTTACTGAATGGAATAAATAAGAGTCTTGTACAATTAGCCTGGGATGTAGGACATGTCTGGCTATCTTTCTTGGCTCCAAAGAGAAGTTTTCACAAGCCAACCCATATATCACAAGATGAGATCTATCTGGATTCTCTGGAGTTCTTCAGAACTTGAAATGTTGTAAAGCCTTATGGATAAAGCATAGCATAGATAAACAATTTTGGTGCATATCTTCATGGTATCAGTTTGTGTAACCAACTGAAATACCCATTTTACTTTGTTCTGATCCAGTAAAAAAAATTAAAAATGTGTCTATTCTGTCACTTATAATTTGTTTTGAAATACACTACTGGCTCTGCATTGTCTCCTACTGTTGCACAATCACAATAAATCTGGCACTGTGGGGATGCACTGTAAACACTTTGTCCCCATCTACCCTTCAAGGAAATGACATGCAAAGCTCCTCTTGAGACTAGGGGTGTGCATGAGGGCTGCTGTCTGTGGGATGTGTTAGCAGTGTTGAGACACAGATTTGAGTTGATCTGGTCCTCAGATATGAACTGAGAGTTTGGGTTTGCGTCATGTTCTGCCAGAGCCCTAAGCCATTGCACTTAAGGTCTCTGCTGTTGGCGGGGAACTCATGAAATCAGTCTGAGTACTGAAAATGACATTTAATGGCTCCCCGCATTTTAAGCCATATTGTGAACAGAAGTAAAAAAGAAAGTTGTAACCTGGACCTTCATTTCTCTATTTGCAACTAAGGATTGAAATCCAGGGTGCTGCAGAACTGAGTGTTGCATCTGGGCTGCATGAGACTCATTACCCTTACAGGAGCAGAAGCAAGAAGCCTTGTTGTTTACACCTGCCTAGTAGGACAAAGTCATATTTAGCTCTTGTATGCACCAATATGGCTACTAATGTCAGTGAACTTTGACTTGTGTGTCAGAAAAAAATGTGCACTGTGTAGTGGTTTGCAGCTGGCACAATAACCAGAGACATCAGCAACCTCTACAGAGCACTTGGATCCTTTGATGAAGTGAGCTTAGAGAGCCCGGGTAGATCTGAAAGAGCAAGGGGTGACAGCAAACATTTGGTCACATACATAGAACAAGGACACTGGATACTTGATAGTTAAACCTCTGAGAGGGACATGAGTTACAACTTCAAAAACACATTCGCTGGTACAGTGAGCACCTTTGGTGCAGAGTATGTGGCTGTTGAGAATCATGCAAATGGGAGATCCTGTGCTGCAGTGGGCAGGGCTTATTAGAGGAAATAAAGCGAAAAACAGAGGGGTTTAGTTCCTTCTCCCCATTTTGTCTGCTTTGCAAGGGCTGTTGCTAAAGCGGAAAGGATTTAAAAATGTCTGGAAGAACTTTTTGAAACCTGTCAAACCTGCTCTAGAAGGGAAATGTGAAGAAGCTAATTCTATTAAACTTTAGAAAAAAGAAATCTTGAAGTATGACTTCAGCACAAACAGAGGATACTCTCAGGCATAGGGTGTGACTCTTGGGGATGGCTCTGTGCAGGGCTAAGAGTAGGACTCGGTGAACCTTGTGGGTCTCTTCCAATCCAGCATATTCTGTGACTCTGTGACCTAGTCTGATGCTAGAAGGCCCATTGTCTTTTATCTATCATATTTATGCCAGAGAAAAAGGCCACTATGTGTCCCTTGCCCATGGAATTTATAAAGATTTGTAAATTAAAGTTAGAATTACAGGATATTATATAATATATAATTCTAAATACTGTGTGAGAGGAAAACGTGCCTGTGGTCTGTTTGTGACTGCAGAATTCACGATGAATACCTAGAATGTTCCTCTCCTGGAAATGTTAATTGTTTTTTCACATGATGAAATTGGTTTGAAGCAATTTCACTGTCCCTTGAAGTCTTGTGAAAACAGAAAACAGAATATATTAGTATAGGAAAAGATGATGCTCACAGTTGTCTAAGAACTAAAAAGCCATGTGTCTTCTTTAAAGTCTGTGGGATGAGGCTGCTTTTTTCACTGCAGTGTTAACACATGCACCTTGGAGACTCTCATCTCAGCTGGCATCTGAGCATGCTCTTGTGTTTCATCCGATGGCTCAGGACCAAAAGCACCAGCTTATATTCAGCAACATGTAGCTCCAAAATCAATGTCAGCTAAGTATTTTCATTGCTAACAAACTACACATTTTCACAGCTATTATTCGGAGTAAAACTTGATGAATAGCATTGGAGGACTTTGATGAAGCTAAATTCTCCAGCCTACGAACCTTCTTCTCTGACAGGGATGGCTGTGAGAAAATAAAGAAGTAATTTTTTCATGTTTTCATCCCTGCTCTCTATGATGTGGCACTTGAATGGCTGAACGTCACCAGAAAAAAACTGTCTTGGTGAGAACTTTGTATGGAAAGACACAATTCAAAAAGTGAGATTTTCAGGCCATACTGAAAGAACTTTTTGTGTTTCCAAATTTCAGTTTAGTGAAAGTTTGTGAATTAGTTGGGCCAGTGACTTCTCCATTCCTCTGAGTGATAGCAGGAACACATATAGAGAGTATATATTTATATGTATACATTTATATGTACACAGGTACTCCCTGAAAAACAAAAATGAGGTAATATATTGGAAAGGTGCAAGACTGACAAAAGTGGGAAGTCAAAGAGTTTTTATCTGCAGAGCAGGTATGCCAAAGGTCCTGGCTGTCCAAGCTTCTCTTCAGAGTGAAGAGCTCAGTGACCAAGCCGTGTTTTGGCATTTGTCTCTATGAGGAGAGAAGGGACGACTTGGTATCCACAGGATGATCCCAGGCTCTCTTCATGACTGAAGCTTTACCATTATAATGTATTAGATTTCCCTACAGCAAATATAGTGTTGAAATTGGAATAAAGTATTGAAATTGCAGTGGAGACAATACATGAATTTTAATTACATCATAAATCATACTTTAGATGGCTATAATAATAAAAATGTTTGAGAGCCAGATGAGCTGAAGATTTTGTCTTTAAAAAAACCCCACCGAAACAAAACACAAGCCCAAGCAACCCAAGCCCTCTCACTCCCCACTTTTAAAACAAGTCTGTACAAACAGACTTAGCATTGACTTTGTCTCTCTATGTTCAGTCCACAAAGGAGCACATATTGAAAATCAGGCATTTGCTGGCAAACCAGACCGAGCATTTACTATGGCAGCATTAGATCACCCTGCTCCTGGAAAGGGGCCCTTGTCTGATGATTTCCCCCCATGTCCCATTTACTTTATGGATAGTCCTCAGGATCTTGTCTGAGCACATCTGAATGTTTGCACAGCACCTGATGCAAAGGGGCCACTGTCCCACTTCATTTATCAAATGACAAATAACATGATAATACTATAATTGAAGTCACTCATAGAGACAGTAATCACCTCGTGATTCAGTATAGCACAGACTTGCGAGGTGGAAGACTGCACTAAGCTTATGCAGAGATTTCTATCTTGCCCATCAGTTTCTGCACGCTAAATAAATTCTGAATTTACGAATGCCGAAGTTTTAAGGTGAGATTTTCTATGCTTGGGCTAAACCCAGAAGTGATTAATTTTTGTAATGCCAGAACAAAACCATTCAGCCACTTTTGAGTTATGCGACACTGAAAGACAAGGTATTGATAACGTTGCTATTAACAGTTGCATCAAGACTCCCTGACAGGACATATAATAATATTTTTTTTATTTATTGAGCAAGGAACGGCAATACAGGAAGATGTGGAAGGCAGGAAACTTCAGAGAGCTTATGCCCTCCAGTGAGTAACACCTGATCCAGAAATCAGGCTCTGGAGATGTGCAGTGCAGGGAAAAGTGTGCTTGAATTAATGCCTAAGACCTGGCTGATACATACCTCATAGTTAATCTGGTTACGCAGGGTTTATTTCACAGTCGGAAGTTCTTGCGCTGGAAGAGAGTCCTGCTGGGGTTTTCTGAGCACAAGGCTGAATTAATGAATGAACGACTGCAGCTTGCCAGGCCAGATTTAAATTGCTTACTAGATCAAAATCTGTTCATTTTCTCCATCCTTATTTCCAGCCTCTCTGTCTCTTATTTATTAATTTATTTGAGAAAACAGATAAAGAGCACGGAGAGTGCCTGTGTATGTCACCAAGGCAGCAAATGCAGATAAATGGCTGTTTTTCACGCTGGCATCAGGTTTTGGGCCGTGGTCCTGGGCAGGGAGGTCCCTGGGAGATGCTGCGTGGTGGCCGGTGCTGGCAATGGGACAGGGGATGCGAGGGATCGTGGCTACACAGCCCTCAGCCCTCGCAACCCGGCAGCCCTGAGCAGCTCGCCAGACCACGGGCAAGCCTCTTCGGGAGCCCCTGGGGAAAGTACGGCATTTGAAGCAGTGAAGCCCTGCTTTGAAAGGGCAAGAAACAAACCCGGGCTGCTTTGCAGGAAGTGTCACGTTTTCTCTATCTTTCGGATCCATGCTGCCTTTGGTATTAAGCAGTTGTCAGGCTTTAATGGGCGCTCGCAAACAGGATATCTGGACTATTTTGATTTATTTGGCCACTGGGCAGACCTCCAGCCTGCCGCCTTGACTGCGTTGTTCGTATTTTAATAGGAGTTTTAAGAAGGCTTGGTTAGGAGTGTTTAAGGTAGTCCCTGAGTTTTTATGCAGACTTTCCCAGCTCCGCCTGAAAACACAGCACCAAACAGACGCGGCAGCAGGTTTTTACGAAGCAGAGGGTCCCTAAAAATGTGCCACTGTCACTGCCCTCCCAAATCCCCTTTGAGATGAGAGAGTTCCTTTCACACCGTCACGTCTCCTTTCGTATCCCGGTGTCTGGATTCCTTAACTCCGTGTCCGTCGGTGCTGCGCAAGGCCAGGATGTAGGCAGCTCTCCGCGGCAGGAGAAGGGCATTGGGAAAAGGACGGATGCTCGCTCGCCCCCACTGCGCTCCCCAGCCCCAGCCCCTGCTTTGCAAGGCCAGGCGTCTCCCTCCGAGCGCCGGCGCTGGGATGCGCTGCACGGAGGGAGCTGCACCGAGCTCAAGGCAGCCTCAGACGCCTCCCCGGGCTCCGATGTGCACGTTCGGGAGTGAAGGCGATAGGAGACAAATGCCGCACATTCAAGGTGAAGGGCAGTGCTGGCATGATGGAAAAGCAGCCTGTGCTCTCTGCCAAAGTCTGGAGACCTTCCTGAAGATTCACTGCTCTTCAATTTTTATGGTGTCTTAGGTATGAATTTTAGAACTTATGGAGAGAAGAGGCTGATAATCAAGAGAGATATTCTGCTAATATATCCAGGTATCCTGAGCTGCACTGTCCCAGCTCTTCCTCCCTTTCCTCATCTTGTGCTTCCAGCATAGCCTGAGCAGGGATGGATAGCTGTGCTGCCTGGTGCAGTGCAGGCGTGCAAGCATCTGCTGCTGCAATATTGACCGGGTTTGCTTCCCTCAGATAGAGGCTCTACTGTGAATTACCTCCAGGTCTCTGGAGGTGCAGGCCCAGTGTACAAGGACTCTGCCTGCTGCTGGCTTAACCCTGCCTGTCTGGACCCCGATCCCTGAGGATGAAGCAGGGTGAGCACTTTTGCTCTGTGCCATCCTAAAAGGAGATGAAGAACTTCAGAAATGAAAATTTGCTTTGACTCAGCTGTCTAATAAAGCAAGGAGTCAAAGAAGTTTGGACTTTGAAGGTATCAAAATGGTCATGCAATTAGCGTGATATGAGAGGTAGTTTGTCCACTGAAAACCAATACTGGGGAGCAGTCTCAAGCTCCCCTGGAAGCAACTAAAACAAGGAGGGAGATTTTAAAAGGCACTTTGTAGCCCAGCATGTCAGTAAGCTCTGCAGTTGTTCGTTTTGGAGGTTGGAGGTTTTGTTGGGACGCTCCTGTTGGTGTGAGGCCCTTCAGAGCCAGCAAGCTGCATGCAGCTGCCTTCCTTCCTCACCTGCTTCTCCCCATGGGGCAGGTGGAGGACCACACACGGTGAAGAAGGGAAGTTCAAGGCGTCGTGGGAAACTTGAGCTTCTCTTCTTTGTGTGCCACACCCACACACCTCTCCAATGGCAATCAACTGCCTCAAGAGGAGAGGGTGTGATCATGGTTCTTTGCATGGATCCATCCAGAAAGATGGGAACACGATAAATGTTAAGGCACCTGAGAAAAGGCTTGCCTGGGTGATGAAATATTCATTAAATGGCACATTGATTAAGGAGGAAAGATGCAAAAGGCAGCCCATCATAACTTCAGACTTCACCAGCTTGCAGTACTGAGCACCCCTGGAAATGCTAATTAAAACGAGCTGAGGGAGAGGAGCCTGTTAACAGGATCACAGCCTCACTTGGACTGAGTAATAAATGTGTAGCAGGCATCCGTGTTTTCCTGTACATGTGTTTTCCAAGCTGAGTTGTCTGTAAGTGTTGCGGTTATGTGAAACCCACACAGAGTAGGATGCAAACACCGACGAGAGAGGCAAGGTCTAGACATGAAGCTGGAAGAGAAAAAGCCACGAATCTTCCACAAATAAATAAATAACTGCCTGAAATGAGGGCTAATTAACTTGCAATAAACCAACTTAACCACTTAGGGGCAGCGTTAACACAGAGTTAACATGCAAAACAAACCTGTATTTTCTCACCTGGTTAATTTAATATGCGTGGTGAATATTCATAGTGTATGAAATGCTGCTACATCAACACACCAAACGATGCAGTCTGTCAAAACCGGGAACGCGTGGCAATGGGAGTAACTCAGTCGCTGCTCACTCGACGCTGACTTTGATCAGTTGGTGTTTCTAAACACATTCACGGAGGAGGTAGAACTTCGCAGCTTTTCCTCTGTCAGGGTCACAGAGTGTGTTCTATACAAAGATTAAAACCTAAAAGAGGAAATAAAAAAGAGCTTCACTTAAAATAAACAGAAAGAAGATGAAACAGAAAAAAGCTGTCTTTGAGAAATGCTGCTCTTGCATGCAGGAGCTGAACCCCCCATTTTATCTCCATGGCCACATTCAGAGTTACTTTGCTCTCAGACAATACATTTCTTTTTCTACCTTGCATGCAAAAAAAGTCCCTTGGATTCCTCTGAAACATTTCCTTACATAAAAAGGAGCTCAGACCTGCTTCAGGTATGTTTACACTCCCCGATCAGAACAAGTAAATAAAGGAAAGGTGGTTCTTTTTACTGTGGCTTGACTAACTTGAGTTAGGTCTGTCAGGAAAAACACAGTATTTATTTTTTTTTTAATTTATTTATTTTTAAAGGGGGCTAGCAGCTCGAATTCATACTCAGGTAAATCTCATCTTACTGCTCTTTTAACCTGAAGTATGAAAAACACAACTTTTCCCTTCCTCTTCCTGAGTCCCCGCCCCTTCCCCCTTCTGTTTATGCACCAGCCTGTTTACAGCTCACACGTGGCTTGCCAGTGTCCCAGCATCACCTTTACAACCACCAGGTGTTCCGCTGCTCTGGTCACAGTGTGGGGCAGCTGGACACCTGCTTCCATGGTACGCTTGGTGCTCCTGGCAGCTGTCAGAGCGTGCAGAGACTCTGCTTCCCTGGCAGTGGATGCCAGATCCGTGAAACTCCAGACCACTCAGCAGGAAGAACAGGTCTGGATCAGGTGCAGGCGTGTGCTCACATTTCTGCTGGATTATCCAGAGTGCACAACATGGAACTTACGCCAGCTTTATGCTCTGCGCTGGCCGAGGGAGGACAGATGATACCTGATCTCACATCAAGTGAGCTTGGTGTGGAGAGAAGATATTGAACATGGCATAAAGTTAAGGTAGGATGGGTAAAGCTGCTGGTACAAAGTTGGCCTGTCAGAACCACTAAAATAAATTCAAACCAGTGGAGTGAGTGCCACGTGGCCAAAGTGTTTTTGCTGTGGTACCAGGGAGCCCAGAGACAGATTGACTGTGCTGTCAAACTCTGCACTTGGGAAAGGGGTGGGAAACACATGCCCACTCTTGCTGGCATGCCTGTCTGAGGAACAACACTGGGATGGATGAGGAGTCAGGGATGGTCCTTCAACCCTGCAGGATGCAGGGACAGCAATCCCTGAAGGATACAGATACGGAAGTTCAGCATCATCCAGGTCCCAGCAGCTGTTTGAAAGTGGATCCTTCCCTGACAAAGGGCTTCCCCTGGAGCAGGAGGTGGTGCTGGGAGTGCTGTGCTGGGGAGGCTGAGATGGGGGAGGGAAAGACGTGTGGCACCACCAGCACTGCTTCTGCAGAAGGAGGGCAATCAGGCTCCAGAGCCATCACCCTGGCAAAAATATGAAACTGACTGAAATGTGGTCCCACAAGGAGAGAAAGCAAGTGAGCTGTCAGAAGTGAGAGAAACAACAAGCCCACTGTACAGGATCATGCACAGACCACCCTTCACCACTGAAGTGATATTCTTCCTTTCACCTGTCTCAAGTGGATGAAGAAAATCGATGTTTAGGCACTTGCTTCCTTTGCTTATAAAATTTGAGTGTTGTCCCTGTCTTTTCTTCCAGGATGGCCAGTGCAGCCCAGGGGGATCCAGTCCCACAGCTCCTAGGAAATAGAAAGAGAATGACGGGGCTGAGTCGTCATGCATTATGCTGAATATTTACCCCTCATGCATGCTATTTTATTTTAAATCTAGCGTGTAATATGCTTTGCATCTAGCGTGTTGCTCTTGTGTGTTTTTCCCTTGCCCTGCCTGTCTCTTGCTGGCAGCTGCCATCATGAAACAAAAGGCAGCTGCCAGTTTGAGTGAACATCTCTCTCTCTCTCACTCAGTCTTTTGCCTCTTGCTCTTGGAGCTGATGCAAAACCACTTCACAAACTGGGTGGCAGGCACTGATGCATGGGGGTTTTGCTGCCCTTGGGATCCTTGAGCCTGCAGTGCCTCCCAGATTCGCTGCCAGAGCTCAAAGCTGTGTTCAAGCTCTTGAACCTGGCTCAGCAGTAGTCAACAGACAAGCGGCTGTCGCTCTGCCAGCACACCAGCTCAAGCTATCCCTGTTGCAGCAATTGCTCATTTCACAGGATTTGATTATGCTGCTTTTGGCAAAGGTGGTGGTTTATTAAATACCACTTCGGTCTTCTGCCTCAAGATGTGTAATCAAACTTAGGGATCTCCTTCTCTGAACCGGTAGTATTCCTATATCAGCTGAAAGAAGCAAGATTGACCTGAAATAGTACTTGGAAGAAGAAACTTTCCAGTGTCAAATTAGAGTAATGTGGGGAAAAAGCATGATGAGATGCCAGAACCTAGACCCTCAGTCCAGCTGTGGGCTTTGGATGCTGCCAAAGGCCAGTGGGGCTGCACAGAGTGTGAGCTGCTGCACATGTCAAGGGAGCACATCCGAAATTCACCAAGGATACTTATCCCTTGGCTCCTCTTGGGATTGGGTAACTTCATGTCCTGAGAGACTCTGGAGACCATCAGAGGGGTCAGTTCAGCTGTTTTTTTCCAGAGCTGTTTCTGCTTTTCTTGGAAAACCTTTACCCTGAGCTATAATGAGAACTTGCTTTGGGAAAACAAGTTGAACTCTTGACTGCTGTAAATAGCCATGGGCTGGGCAATGCTCCTGAGAAGGGACTGTGTCCTGCTGGGAGAGATTAACTGAAGTTTGTTGGAGCTGTGGTCACTGGCACATTCTCTGTATTTTCTTATCTCTCTGGGCTGTGGTGGGGGGACTGGGGAAGAGGTGAGGCACAAAAGGCAGGAAGGTTGTAAGAAATGAAGCAGGACTCTGAACAATAGTGTAAAATGAAAAAGCCAAGTAAATTCAAGCCTCAGTTCCACTCAGGAAAGTTAGGAAATGAGATCTGAAACACCCTCCTGGGAGTATGGTGTGTGCTGAAGAAGCATACTGAAATAAATTCTCATGCAAGCTGTATCACTCTGATTGTCAGAGAAACAGCCCTCATTCCTTTCCTTTGTGGCAATTTTCTTTCAGACAGCTCCTGGGTTTTTTGTTGCTTCTTTTTCTTTTTCTTTTTTTCTTTTTTTTTTTTTTTTTAATAGTAGAAAGGGATATCCTCACATCATCCATTATGAACTCTTTTGCAGAAATTATGGTAATATGGGCTTATTCTGAGGGACAGTTTGGGAAGATCCTAGTTTGTCTGATTTGCCTGATATTGTTTTCCTAAGGCATGGATTAAAATCAGGAAAAGAAGCTGCAGAGGACAGGTCTGGAGTCCCTGAGGAGCTGTCAGGGCAGGTGAGAAATCACAAATGCAGGTGAGAAGGTTGTGCTTTTTATAAATGAAGAACAAGCTATGCTTCCCAAGTGAAGATGATTTCCTCTAGATTAAGCAGGATTGCAAATAAACAAAGAATAAAAATTTATTGCCATGGGCAAGACAGGGCATCTGGCTTTGTTTTGTGTGCTGACTTGCCTCTCAGGCAGGTAGGCAGGCAGGCAGGCTTCCTCCACTGAAAGGGTGCACTGCAGGAAAACAGGCGTGAACACTTCTTCCTGAGCCATTGTAATTCCCCTCACCTGAGCTCCTGGATGGACGCCATGGATTTTCTCTGGTTCCAGAAACTATGCAGAAATTACAGTTTATAGAAATATTTCCAGTTTGATTTATATAAGCCACCTGCTAGTAAGTGGATTGTGAAGAAGCAGCAGCATAAATGAACAGCTGGATGCCTTCAGGCTGAACTGTGGCCCCCGTGATCTTGTGCTCTGATATGCCAATAGTTGTGCTGCAGGACCATCAGTAAGTCCCACTGAAAGGAACTCTGTAGCTGTGCTGAGACATGGGGCAATGGCTGCCCTAACCTACTCATTGGTTGTGCTGCAGGACCACATGGTCCTGCTCTGAACACCTCTGTATTTATGTTAACTCCTGTAACACGGATGAGTTAACACAGCTGTGAGAGAGAGTGAATCAGGCAGATCCTTTCCTTTTGGCATTACCTGCACTGGCAAGCCAAGTCCAGGACTGACTGGGCCAAATCTTGCTCCTTAATCCTTTGCCATTGCTTTGGCTTCTCTTCTCTGCCATCTAAGGACCTACTCCAGATCTCCCTTTGGGGAGCTCTGTTTAGCAGCAGTCATGAGAGTTCACTACCGTGAACCATGTCTACCCATGCTGCAGGGGCAGGCTGTTGCCAGGGGCTCCAGTGCTGCTTCCCCAGGCACAGCTCCCTTTTCCAGGTCAAATTACACTGCTGAAGTGGCCTGCCCCTTTGCTTAAGTCATATTAATCCTTAGAAAAGGATTTTAAAACAACTTAATAAAAGATAAAAAAATAATTCCTCTTATCTTGTTCTTTCCTCCAAATTTTCCACCCAGATTTTCTGTAAGCCTGCCTTGGTCTGTCTTGCTATCCCTGGTCTCTGTTCAGCTACTCCCTCCCTGCTGATGGCTGGGGAACGTCCCTCATTCACAAGACAGCAGCATTGAGGAAACACGCTGACTTCTGCTGTGGGTCTCTCTCTGGGACACTTCAGCTGTTGCATCTCTGCCTCACCATCACCCTGGTTTCCCTTCCAAAACCCTCTGTTCCAGCTGCAAAAGGATCTCCCTGGCCCCTTCTTTCTTCGTATCCCCTTTCTGCCTGGTAACACTCTGACTGTGCCTCCCTCCCCAGACTTGTCCTCCTGGTGCACACTCTGTCACCTTGGGCACACGAGCAGAGGCAAACAACAGCCACAGGCCCCTAAACCAGCCAGGTTCATTCTGTGGCAGTAGTGATCTTGGGGATGACCTCAGGCATCAGGGATCAGGAAGATCTGAGGGATGATCTCACAGGAGGTGGGAGAGTCATGGCATATGGGCCATGGCACATCAGGGTGGACACAAATCATGGGAGGATTCATCTTCCTCTTGCCTGGACCTTTGAACATCCTGGAGAGGATGTGCACTGCTGAAAAACAGAAGATCAAGTCCACCTGACTCCTTGTCCTTCTAACATGCCTTGCTCGGTAAGAAAGTAGTTTATGTATGAGTGATTCCCCCTGTGAAAGGGAGAGAAAATCACTCACCTCATTCAGATGGAGAGTCAGGAGTGAGCGACAATGAGGATGAATCAGACTTTTCCCTCCTAAAGCAATTCTGTAGTCTTTTCCTTGCTGTGGCACCTTTACTTGCTACTTCTTCAGCTGCAACTAAGGTATGTATCCGGAAGCACAGAAATAGCCTTTGCTAAAGCTCATTCTGGGGGATGTTTTCCAGTGGTAACCTGCCAAACAAGGACATGGGTTTCACTGCAGAGTCTCAGCTCACCCTCCTGTCCCCACTCATGTTCCCAGGCTACTGAGGTCATACAGGGACTTTGGGACCTGCTCTTTGCTAAGCCCTGAGCCCAGGAGGAATATGTAGATCATGCTGCTCTCATACTGAGATGCCCTCTGCCACCCAGACCCAAACATCCGCTTTCTGGGGTCTCAGCCTGTGGCTTAGCATGAATTTTTGAGGCAAAAACCTCCCTACCAGTTCCACCACCAGCAAAATCAACTGTCATATCTTACACTTGTGAGTTTTCAGCTTTTTATCAAAGCTAGTCAGGCAGCAGACCTTAAGTTCACATTTGGTTTCAGGGAGAAGAATTGGAGATCATTACAAGCTCTGAGGACCCTAAACACTGGACAAGACAACAGAAAATGACAATTGCCTTATTGCTGGAGGAGAGTCAAACTGTCTGCATTCATAGTGGGTCTGACTGCAGCCAGTCATGCAAGCAGGGCAATCCCAAGCCCTCCCTCCCCACAGCGATGTCCCTCCTAGAGACTGGGGTGGACTGTCCTGGGTTGTGCTGCTGGGTAAAGCTCAGGTGCACAATGAAATGTACAAACCTCACTAGAAAGCCAACAAGAGCACACACAGTACAGGGCACTTTGGGACCCCTGAATTGTGGGGTTCTGAGGTAGGTTCACTTCTAAAAGGTCCCAGCAAGGGGCACCTTTCCTGGGGGGTTTAGAATTTACAATGACAACTTCCTGTTGCTCATTAAATGTTCTGCAGTGGGCTTGTGAGGACATAGAGCTGAAACAAGAGTAATAGTGAAGAAACCAAGTCTTGGCCATCTGTAAATCTCATCAAGCCATGGAAATTCCCTCTTTTTCGCCAGTAAAAGGCTCTCTTGTGTGGGGAAGAGGAAGGCTGAGCTGACACACTGTTGAGGCCTCCCTTTTAACATCCTCTAGAACATCCCTTTTCTTATCTCTCCCTGAAACCTCAGACTAGCCAGCCTTCTGGAAATGTACTGATGAGGCTGACTTTCAAGAGCTGTCTTGTGGCTCTCACCAGAAACTGGGGGGGGGGCGATGTTGAGGACTGGGATGCAAGCAGTCTGTGCATGCATGGTGGTTAATCATAGAATCATAGATTCATAGAATCATCTGGGTTGGAAGAGACCTCTGAGATCATCAAGTCCAACCCTTGATCCAACATCACTGTGATTACTAGATCATGGCACTAAGTGACACATCCAGCCTCGGCTTAAAAACCTCCAGGGACAGTGGGTTGGGTGGTTGAGGCTTCCTCTCCCTGAGATGGGCTCATGCTCTGCACACCCTGGCCAAGTCAAGAGCCCTGCCCGGCACAACCTCACCTCTCCACAATTTCAGCCTCAATACTCGCCATCCGACCCACGGGTTTTTCTTTAAGAAGATGAGAGAGGGGCAAAAAAAACCTCCACAAAGCCTCCTATAAAAAGCCAAACTTCCCAAGCCAAAGCCAATAAAAAGCTTCCCAGCTGTTCCCACTCCTCCGAGGCAGCACGGGCTCCGCAGGCAACAAAACCCTCCCAGCAGCCGGGGAGCCTGCGGGGTGCCGGTGGCCACGGGACGAGGGCAGAGACCCGAGGCCAGGGACCCCTGCGGGTGTCCCGTCTGGAAAGCTGGGGCCCAGGGAAGCAAGAGGTGCCTGACAGAGGGCTGACTCAGCGGGAGACAGCGGTTTGTGTAACCTCCAGCAATCCATTATTACAAAGGGGCTTTCAGGAACTCCTCCGTGCCAGGCACAGCGAGGGTTATTGATTGAGGAGACAGTGCAAACGCACAGAGAGGCTCCATCCATTAGGGCCGCTGCTCTCCACCAATTAGAAAAAAATCATTACTCAGCAGCCATCAATGGGCTCTGCGCAGCGCTGGAGTGCATGCATTCAATCCATCTTCTCCCACCTCCCTGAAAACTTAATGACAACTATTAGAGCTCCGCTGAATGCCCGGTGTGTACAGAAGCAAAAGATTCATTTGGTAATCTTAGTAATTACGACGCCATAGGAGGACACATGCTAAATTCAAACAAGGGTGTGAGGGGGAGTCGAGGGGGGAAGAGCCTGAATTCCTGTGTTGTGAAAGCCCTTGTCGTACTCAGCCTCCTATCCCTTCCCACTCACCTGCTGTCTCTCTTCTCTTCCTCACAGGGCCTCTTGTTGGGCTTTTGGGCTTGCTTTTCTGCCTTTTTTTTTTTTCCCCATCCCAAAAGGGAAACATAATTTTGTGAAAGTAAATTGAAGTGGGGCAACTTGGGAAATATTTGAGACCTCTGAATGAGGCACAAGCCTGGCAACACTGTTTGACAGCACTGCCCTGAGCGATGGAAAAGGCAAATTCCCATTTACAAAAGCGTGTAGAACTGTTCTGGAGACCTGCTGGCATAACAGACGCAGGGTGCAATTTATTTGCTCTGCCACAGCCCTCTCCTTACCCCCACCCCACCCTGACACCCAGCCTTTTCATTTACACATGTCAGGACTGAGGCTGAGCAGGACCCTTGTCTCCCCCCTTGCCCATGCATGTCACTCCGAGTTATGGGGAAAGCAAAGTCCCGGGAGGGAATTTTTGGAAGAGCTCAAGGATGGATGTGACATGTCATTAAAGCTGAAAGGAGCAGTTACTTACAAGCCTCCTCTTCTCCAATCCGAGAAGAGGTAAGTCATCATTGTATGAGGGGCACTGACGGTGTTCAGCAGCAGCGAGAGCCTGGTGAGTGCCTTCAGTCATGTCGGCATTCAACACCTCACCTCCCAGCACAGGAGCATCTACCACACCACTGGTAAACATGCATCTGGCAGATTTCATCAGTATAAGGGACAGCTAAAAGAGCACCATTGCTGTTGCCTTTTTAGTACCCTGTACAGGAGCTGATTCTGCCAGGGCCAGCTTGCACAGCAGCAGCCAGTCCCAAAGGGATGATCACTGATGAAGAAGAAGACATGATCCCAGTGCCTGCCTCAGTTCAAGCTTGCAGGCTAATCTTGCAGGGCATAAAAAAGCTGGGTCACCACATCTCTGTAGACACCTTCAACATGTCTGGGCTCAAGATATCAGCCAGGAGCATCCTCGCTACAAGAAGTCTTGATAGCAATGAAAAGTGAACAGCACAAGATTTCTTCCACTTTTGTTTGTACTCTTTGTTTTTCTTCACAGGGACATGTTGTAGGAAGAATGCAAAAGTTCCTACAACACCCAGCAGATGGAAAAATATGTCAAAGGGAAAATGGTATGGACAATCATAGGACAATCATAAAAAAGGAAAGTAAATCCCAAAGACTCTACTCAGTTTTTATTTTGGCTTTACTCAGGGGAGGTATTTTTAATTTCAGCAGGATTTATTAAGCATAGAATGAAGGCTTCAGACTTCAGTGGGTTGTTAAGGAATATGTAACCTCCAAACTTTCTCAGAAATATAAACAGAAGGCATTAAAGTTTTCAGTGGAGAGAATAGTCTTCCTCCTCTGTGTATTACGCATGTGAAGGGCACTGAGGGAGAGGTTACTCTTGTCTGCCATGTTACACAACTTAGGACAGGCACAGGGAGCCCTCTTGTTGCTGAAGGCCAAACAAGCCTTCAAAAACCATGGCTAAGTAATGTATTAAGATCCTTCTTAATAAACAATAATGAAAAAACACAAGGGGCTACAAGCCATATGCAAAATGATATTGCAAACTGTCTGACCCTTGTATGCCCTCTGAGAGTCATGAACCACATGGCAGGGTTGTAAGGTGAGCAACCAGAGGTGACTGTGTCCTAAGGACAGGACCCTCTTACCTCTGCCACTAAGGGGCTTTTAATGTTAAAGTTTATTAAATAAAAGATGAACTCTCAGCTAGGGAAAAGGCACGTTGTGTTAAAGCACAATGACAAGATCAACACGTGCAAGGCACTGGAAAGAGGAGGAGATTGGCTTCATCATGAAAACCTCCAACACCTTCTCATGATCTTTTCCCCGGTGCACTGCCAAAAGGCACAGCCCTTCTCCCCTCCTGCTTTCTGGCTGAGGAGAGTCCCTACAGCAGGGACACTGGGAAAAGAGAGACCACAGGAACCAGATCAAAGGACAGGTGCGTCCATGATTTCTGTTCAGCCATCACCTGACCTTGAGGCATCCAGTGTGAATCAGAGCCAGGAAGGGCAATGTGTGAAAGTCCATCTGATCTCCTGCTCTCAGGGAAGGTGCTGGCAGCTACCACACGGGCTGTGGATCCAGCCATCTGCTGCAGACACAGGGTCACTGAGTGGAGGCCCAGCTGGCAAACATGCCCCTGAAAGAGTGAAGGTTTGCAGGTTCAGCACAGATGATCCCAAGGGACCAAGGAATTGCTCACACAAGGAGTTTTGTCTGTGTCCCTGGGAATTGATGCAGACCAAGCTCACAGGTGACCCAGGCAAGGTGCTTCACAAATCAGGTAGAATATTAGATCAGAGGACTAAGCACCATCTTGGCCCTTCTTCTTATGACCTAAAGTCAAGCTGGATGCTAATGTGAATTATAGAGCTCACTGTCTGATTGCTGTAAGCCATGGAAATGCTTTCCCTGTTTAACCAGTAGCAGGCAGTGCTAGGCTCTCTGGTATGTACAAATGTACTTATCTGCAAAGCCTTGGCCACTGTCCTTCAGGATTCCTTATGAGGACCTCAGCAACGTGGAAAGGGGAAAAAAAAGTTAGGTACTGAATCAATAGCACTGGACATTTACTAAAACTTGGAGACTTTGAAGGGTGAGAGGAGGATATATTGGATCTTTTGAGCAGGGGGCACTTACTGTGCTTCTCTGACATTGTTGCTCAGGGAATGAGGTAGAGGATGATTGCCTAGAAATACATTTGCTAAGCTATTTGCTTAAACTACAGAGTCACTTGGGCACCATCATCAGAAGGAAAACCATGAGCTCTTTTGCCAAGAGACTATTGATAACACCCTTGAAGAGAAATCTTAAAGCTCTAGGCCCATTTGCTGAGTGTCCTTCTCCACATTAAGTATGATTATTGTATTTAAGGGGTAACGACAGTAACATTTAGGGCTATAGTTTAAAAAAACCCAACTCAATAATGACACAACGACAAAGCTTGAGAAGAGGCACACATATTACAGCAAATATTCAAAATACGGCTATTTTACAATTTTTTCCATGGTTAAGACCATTTTTTTGTTGACTATCTTAACAAGAAAATGGCTCCAGCCTGCATCACCAGAGTGAAAACTCTGCTGAGATGTTCCTCAGTGTGTGCCTGGGGATAGTGGGCAATTTAATCTCCAAAGTTTTAATTCATGCTAAATGACAGATGCACATCCCAAATGTCTTCTAATGAGATGACATTTGTCTAGATTCTCTTCCTATAATTCCATAGCTGTCCAAAGAAACTGGAACAAGAAAACAGCCCAGGGGCTACCTGCAGATATAAGACTGTTTTGAAACAGTACAATGCCTTTTGCTGTTTTGCAGGATGTGTTATTGCTCTGGGTGGTGTACTTTTGGTGTATTTATTTATATTTTGAAAAAGTCCTCTTGATGGTCCAATCCTATCCCATCTGGAAAAGCTTCAGTTGGTGCATCTCAGGGTTTCTTTCTAGAGTTCTCCTGTCTTTTGTTTTAGAATGAAAAACATTTATGGATTTTTAGCTGTTTCTGTATCATAAATTGTTCCTTCTGGATCTCTGAATCATTT
Organism: Formicarius rufipectus; assembly: GCA_013399695.1. Lineage (NCBI taxonomy): Eukaryota > Metazoa > Chordata > Aves > Passeriformes > Formicariidae > Formicarius > Formicarius rufipectus. Next base: position 994,474 of record VXAU01005470.1, on the reverse strand, counting down.
TTGTCAGAGAAATACTTCTGCTCTGGCAGACCAGAGTGGAGCCTTGTTTTGGTGGGATCATTGCTTAGGTGCCTTCCCCTCAACCCTTTCAGTATTTACAAGCACTGTCTGAGCTGCAGTATCTTTCCCTTTCTCCTAGAAAAGTGTGTCCTCTTTTCTATAGTTTCCTTTTGCCACCTACAGAGCATTTTGCAATCTGTCAACCATTTACAACTCCCTCTCAACTCATCATGTTTTCTCTCATCCCCCTTCACTGTGCTTTTGTCAGTCATTCCTTGTCTTCCCTAGCTCTTCTTCTGTTTCCCTGTCTTTTTCCTTCTTTCACCGTCATGGCATCCCCCTTCTAGCAGATGTCCCTCTGTCTTCTTTACCCCCTGCACTGTGACTATGTCCCAGTACTACTGACCTTGCTAGGTCTTTCCATCTTCACTTGGACCCTTTTGGAGGTCTGTTATTCCTCTGGATTAAAGGCAAATCCACCCCAGCATCCCCCAATCCCATCCTTGTGTGGGCTGCCCTGGGAGAGAGCTGCAGGCTTGGGGGGAAGATGCAGCCCTATTGCTCCTCAGCACAAGGAAGGACCTTCCTGGCCTTTCACCCTGCAGAGAAGAAAAGGAATGAAGGATTAGCTGGTTCCTTTCAGTCTTGTCACCTCTGCCTCGTTAATGTTCTGCCTCCTTCCTCACCTCCCCCAGCCTGCCCTGCAGATACCAGCTATCATTTTTTTCAGACCATTTGGAGGATCATCATAAACCCAGTTGCTCTCACCCATATGTACCTTAATGAGATAATTGCTTCTATTTCAGACCTGAAAGAGTACTTATAGTCCTGTTTTGTTTAATCCAAGATGCATCTTTCATGCATCTCTGCCTACATCCCTTCCACTCTTTTTGGTGAGGTACATGCTGAGGTACAATCTCCCCACCTTCTTCCCCGAGACAGATTTGCTTTGTCTTCTCTCTTTCACTGAGAGTGATACTTTCTCAGACAGGCTTCAAGCCATCTTCCTGGAAAGCAACATCCCTGTTCTGTCTCTGTTGCTAGTGAAATTCCTGTCGCTGGAAGTGTCCCTACCACGCTGTCGTAAACAGTAACAGGTCATACATCAGCTATCTAGAAATCCAGGCAGAGGATTTTCTTCCAGCAGAGGCAGGAGGACTACCTGCTGCCAAAGTAGGAGAATACTTCCAAAGTAGTTGATTGCAGTATATTACTGCCAAACTCATTCCAGATCTCCCATATGATTTGAGGAAGTGATGGTCAATGCAATTAGACCATGGCAAGGTTGCAGTCTGGAAAGTGTGCCTTACCAAAATTTTTAAATTTTACTGCCAAAATTACTACATGTTGAGGCCCCAAAATTACAGAATCATAGAATGTTAAGGGATTGGAATGTACCTTAAAGATAATCTAGTCCCTTAAAGATCATCTGTCCATGGGCAGGGACACATCCCACTAGACCAGGTTGCTTAGGGTTTTATCCAGCTGGCTTTGAACACTGCCATGGTTGTGGAGACCACAAGACTAATTCTGTGCTCTGTTTGCCTCTGTCTACAGCAATAGGGAAACCCTTTCTGCGTGGAGAATGAGCTTTGCTGCTTCCTTCTTTCTTCATGAAATGTTGGAGTAGAACAGAGTCCATGGGCAGACAGGAGACTCAGGAGAGAGTGAGGGAGAGGATTACCCTGAGGAAGGGAGCCGCCAGTGTCTGAGGGCTGGGGTGTGAAGGAAGGTATAGGCAGTACCAAGCCTTCAGTGTCACTCTGGTTTTGCCAGGTGACGCAATCTGTCAGGAAAGGTTTCACTGTTCCTGTGTAACTGGACAAAAGCAGTAGGAACTAGAGAGGGATAAAAAGAGAAACTTGCCTTCACCTGGACTCTTGAACCTTCCCAGCTTAAACCTTTGTCCCAGAGGCTCAGCAAAAGCATAATACTTGATGATGCTGTGGCCTTTCTCTTGGTATCGGTGTCATGAAAGATTCAAATGGCATTGTCCACCTACAAAGCTTTCGCAGAATGAATGAGTTTTCCTATGTGCCTGACTTGACACACATTCCCTGACCACTTGGAGGTCACAAATTTAATTAAACCTCAGTGAATTGTAGCAGACCTCACAGAAATAAAGGCCTTAATCCAATCAAGCCACATTTGTACTCCCTGTACAACATCAAGCACGACCAAAGCAGAAGGGACAGACCGTGGCGAGTGAGAAGGGCCCCAAGAAGTTCCTCCATACACTGCCATTTATGGGCGATAATGTGATTGTGACACTTGCAGACAATACGAGCAATTTCTCAAACTGGAGGTCCAAGGCTTGGTATTATCACGCTCAGCTAGTGCCAGAAACACGGGAAAGATCACAGATAGTCCTTGGAGTAAAATGGCTATGGCTCACAGGAGAGCTATCACTTGTCAAGTGGAGATCAACTTTATAAGCAGCTGGTACAAATCTCTCACCAAAGTCATGAGGTTGCTTTGCATTGGTCACTTTTGGGAGAAACTTATCCACTCTTTTCTGTTCGAAAAATAGTAAAAATACAGGAAAAAGCAGAAGCAGCCTGTAGTCCTAGGAAGTGGTTTTAATCTGCCTGTGCAATAGTAATTAATTTTTCATAACATCTCATGCTGCATTCCACCCTGGAGGAAGCAATGCTTTACGTGTGGGCCAGGTGATTCACTGGTGATCAGAGGAGCCAGCTGTAAATTTTTTTCTGGAGCTGACAGAAAAGTCTACTCAAATTTTGAGAGGAGAAAAATGTGACAATGTCATCATAAGTTGCTCATCTTTAAAACACACACCAGTCAACATTTTCAGAGTGTTGAAATTTTAGCAAGGAATGGGCAATTTGTTTGCTAAAGAATTAACAAAATTCACCCCAAATATAGAATTCCTACTATCCCAGCACAGTAAATATTATTTCACTAATCAGATTAAGGAAGATGCAATCCATAGATAGAATTGTAGGGCATTTTGAGGCAGTTAACGGGTGAGAGGCATGTGGTTAATTGTCAAAATATTAGTAAATTGTGCCTTTACAGTATACAGAGAAAACCAAAATTCTGTAACAGAAATTAGACAGGTATACAGAGTGAGGAGGTGGTTCCTGATGGCAGGTCCTGGTTAGGTGAAAAGGCACTTGAAACATGTAGCAAAGTGGTGTTAGAGGATCTTATTGTTAGACACCTCAAGGGAAGGTAGGAAAAAAGAGCTGTGTGTCTCACAGATGCCTTCATCCATCCTGCTAAGAAACCAGAGCAGAAAATGGAATGGGAACTGTTACTCCTTGTTACTCAGATTGCAGTAGGAGATAAACAGCATGCTGATCTTGCTGTTTAATACTCTACAGAGAGTAAAACAATGCTGGTCCCAAAATGTTTGTAACAAAAAGGAATAGTGAGATTGGAGGGATAGCATAACATTTGCTTCGTGTTTTTTGTGGGCAAGGCTGAAGTTTTGCTGCACCTTTCTTTGCAGTGGTGGAGGAGGGGGAACTTATGAAAATTACTTTCATTGGAATCACTCAGCTTGAAAAATGTGACTTTAAAAAGGAGAGAATGGGAGCGAGAGAAAAATACAATGTTTTACAAACCATTTCACCTGCCTGAGGAGCAGCCTAGGATCAGCCGCAATGTGCACGGGATAGTGCCCTTCCCATTTTTCCCCAGGGACCTTGAGAGAAGGCTCCTGCCACAGGCCAGACTGAGCAGACTGCAGCCACACTCTGCTCTTGGGGCTGCTCTGGGCTCTCTGCATATGCTTGAGTTCAATAGGCTTTGCCCCTATGCTCATTCCACTGATTAAAAGTAATCTTTTTCTTTTTTTTCCTTTTTTTTCTTTTTTTTTTTTTTTTAAGCCACCAGCATGTGAGCCACAAGGATTTGTTCATTATTGCTCAGCCATGCTGCGAGATGCTGGATAGGAGTAATTAATTGGGCAACGCTTTGGAAATGTGCAGGAAAAATATTTTCAGGGGAAAATATTAGTGCAGGAAGCAGGGAGGAGGCTTGCATTTTCCCTTTGAAGTGAGGATCTTTTGCTGAGAGGGAGTGAGACATACCCAGAGATCACTAGCTCGCTAGTGATTTTACGATGTTATTCTCCACAGCTGTAAGTATACATATGTAACCTGAGCCTGTTTTTTCTGCCTCGTTTTACAAGTTCCCATAGGAAAGGGATTTTGTTAATGAGAATTTGTTGTTGGAAAATTTGTTTTCCAGGAGAGGGAAGCCTGTTGCAAACCCTCCCTGCTTGCCCGCAGGTTCAAGGAGGGGAGCCCTGGGAGGTCCATGCAATCGCACAGCACGGGGCTTTCGGTGTCGTTTGCAGAACATCTGCTCCTTTCCAGCCAAACCTCAAATAATCCTGCAACTTTAACAGGAACCACAAGTTCATGCAAGGAAAAAAGGGTGGAGACCCAGCAGCTGTCAGGCAGGCCTATTTATATCCAGACTGCCAGCACTGAGTGACGTGGGTAATTCCCTGGTGAGGTCTCTTGCCTGGGACAGCATCAGCTGCTATGTTCTCTCTGGCCATGGGATTAAACAACATTAAAACAAAATAAACATTTTAGATGAAACTGCCTTTAAAAGCACAAAGAACTCCTGCCTTCCACCCTGACTTGGGCCTGGGGGGCGGGTTTGGTTACCTTGACCTGAGAAGGTGGCACTGAGCAGGTTGTTTTGCAGTCAACCTTTTTCAAGGAGGTCCTGTGGATTGGGGATCCATCAGCACTGGGAAGCTGGTTAGCACTCTAAAAAAAAGTGATTCTTCATCCCAGCAGGATGGAGAATGAAGTGTAGGTGGACTCACAAAAAAAGCAGGAGCCCGTGGAAAACAGAGGGATATACCAGGCACTATCAAGGGAGCTGTAGGAAGATTTCAGAATTTTTTACAGAGGTAGAGATTGTATGTCAGTGTATGTGTAACGTCACCAGGAAAATCAGGCACTGCGTATTCAAGTGTACAGATAGTGACATGGAGTATTTTGCATGCCTTTAGTAGGTTTAGAACAGGGGCTCACACCAACAATTGACTTTCTGTTTTGCAAAAGGGAATCTATAATGCAAATTCAGAGAAGAGAACTGAGTTGGCCCCTTCTCACACAAGGACCCCCATCTCCTATGAGTTTTTGTCACACCTGCCTGCCAGAGGTGACACACATCCAAAGGCGAGGGCTGCAGAAATTGCTCGGAGAAGGAATCATGGTAATATAAATAATTAGCAAAAATATACTACTGCCACTCTCAATGTCCACCCACTCTAGAGCCATCCAGGCTCTGACAAGAGCTTCTAAGGCAAACACAAGGAGCTTTGTCATTGGTGCCCCTGAAAAAGGGATAAAAGTGCTCCCTTTGCTTGTCAGTGAATTGGTTCAGGCAAGCCTGTCCCACCATCAGGTCTGTGATGCCAGGCTCCCTGCACGCACTGTGACGGTATCATCTCTGACATGCTGGGAAACTAGGCAGGGCTTAAGCACTTCTGAGTTTCTGGGTGGTTTTGAGTGCTTTTGAAAATTGAATGATTTGGCATTGAAGTGGCAAGGGGAGTTTATAAAAGAGTGGTGTTTATTTGTGCATCTGTGGCTTTAAAGGAGCACCGTGTTCCGGGTCGAAAGGGCTCGGCTGGGGCTGCGAATTCAGCTTTGTTTTCAGCCTGTTCTTCGGGTTGCATTTAATTGCGTTGCTGCGTGATGTTTTCATGCTATTTTAAGAAAGCGTGTGTACTCATCAAAGTTCTCAGGGAAACACAGATTCCCAGAAGTACCCCTCATCACAAAGGAACAGACAAGCCTCCTGAAATATCCAGAGTGGGCAGGCTGATCCGATTCCCCCTCCCTCTTCCCACCCCTCTGCCCCCTTTGTGCCCCCCATCAATAATCTGCCTGCTTTCGGCAGCAGTGACGCTTATCAGAAAGGGCAGCTCAGTGAACTGGCAGGGCTGTGATTCGAAGGTCATCCAGGGATCCCCAGCCACGGGCCAGTCCACCTCGAGCCTCCCAGCCAGCGCAGGGGCACAGGGCTGGGAATCAGCCCCACCGCTGCTTGGGGAGGGAGAAGAATAGGGTAAAGAGAGGGCAGAAAGAGCAAGAAAGAGCACAAAAGAACGCAGAGGCATTTAAATAGTGCTTGGGATGGTTGTTGTGATGGGGCCTGGGCCCTTTTGGATGCCATTGCTGACACTTTCAAATGAGCTGACGGTGCTGGTTCTAGAGGATTATGTTCAGTAGCGACTTGCTGTCCCTGCCAGTAGGCACAAACAAACAGCTTATTACATCGGGGCCAATGTTATCGAAATGGCTTTAAAAAAGCAGCCAGCTTTAGTCTCCCTCTGCTCATTAGAAATCGCTGTTAATCACTTGCTGTGAAAAGGCTCACCACCAAGTTACTTACTCCTCCAGCCCTCCTTTTCTGCCCTTCTCACAAGTAAATCCTTTATTCAGCTGGTCCGTCCCCCGCAATCAAGTCATTCCTTATGCCTGCCACCCACTCTGCCTGGATTAACCTCAGGTGGTCACTACATTGCATGTTTCTTGAAAAGCACTGCCTCTGAGCAACCTCTTTTTGCTTTTTATTCCTAAGCCTGGGTTTTAAAATCCCTCTGTGTATCTTGAACCAGCAAGACTCTTTCACCCCCGGCTCTGCTAGCAGTTTAATAGTCTCTTGCTTCTCTTAAGTCCCTGTGCTAACAGTACTGAGCGGGATGTGTGGAGAGTGCTGATGGGGAGGCAATGACTTCTGGCTCCCCAGCCGTGCAGGACACCTTCACCACTGGCTGCTGGCTCTGACAGCATGGGCAACGAGGGTTGCTTTCTCAAAACCCTGTGCTTAGTGTCACTGGCTTGAGCTCATGTGGCACCAGAGCCCAGATGTGCCTTGCACCCACTGCCTGCAGCCACCCTCCCCTCCTCGTTAGCACAGTCTCATTCTGATGTGGTGATGAAGGTCTCTCTGGTCAGGAAAATATATCTTTCTTTTCAACCTGTTAACTGGGCAGCTGCTATGGCCACAGCTCCCTTTATGGAGATCTTTTGGGGTCTTTCAAATGCTTTATGCTTTTGTTGCATAATGCTTGGTGCCTAACTCTCGCTCTGTTGGAGGAGGCAGTGTCTATGAGTTCACAGCTGACTGTGAGGAAGGCAGAAGAGCCCAACCTACGCTGACAGTGGGCTGTTTGTACTGGGTAACTCAACATACATCATGACTGGTACAGAAAAGCACCCTAGGATTTTGAAGAGGCAAAGGTGAGGGAGTGGTGCCTGATGTCAAGTGGTGATACTGGCATCCAGTGTGAGGACATTTTGATGCCCTGTCTGGTCTACCTGACAGATTATTAAAAGCACCAGAACAACAACTGAAGAATGAAGAAAGTAATGCTCTGGCCCTAATGTGCTGCTAACATAACCACAGTGGTTCAAAGCTCCAGCCAAATCAAAAAGACTTTCCTTCTGCAAGGTGCCGTAGGCAACTTTGCAAGGAATCACTATCCCCTGGACAGTGCTCACTGTAGGCAAGCAAGATGGGCTTCCACACCTCACAGGGTATCCACAGATGCAGAGAAATCTCTGACTGGGTTTCCAGGACACCCCAGGGTCTCACTCTCACTGATTACAGGAAAGAAAACTAGATCAGAGGTAACCATTAGAAATGCTTCAAAACAGACAAACCTGTGAGATACCCACATTTACTGCAGAGGCAACAATGTTCCAGGGGAGTATGGGAACCCTGTTTTGTACTGCAAAGCCTCTGCTACTGGGATGTGATTTTTATCCCTGCCATTGTGCTGTGTTATTGCCTCCAAGACCCCCCCTATATTCAATGTCTCAGCGTGCAAAGGCTTGGCTGCAAATGACAGTGTGGCTTTTGTTGAATCCCTTCCCAATGGAGGCAAGGAAGATGCTCCATTTCTCTTACAGCCATCCTCTGGCTCAGTTAGGATGAGTGCTGCCACTTTACAAGATGACTTCCCCAGCTGCCAGCAAGATGTACCTGCTCTGTTGCCTGTGCCTCTGATTTGCAATGGTTTTCTGAACTTGCAGAGCCCCCCTAATGACCTCTGCTGAAGCTTCAGGTCTCACACAGGGAAATTCAGCCTGTGGCCCGGCATCCTTGCGCGCAATGCACAAACCTGTGACACTTTGGAAAAGCCCCAAGGAGGGAGGCATACGCCAAGACCCGGTGGCACCCTCTGTGGGACACCACCCTGACTGGTCCCCAAGCCTTCAGATGCCACTTGAAGCAGCAGTGAGAGCTGCCCACCCTGTGCCTGCCTGGGACGTGTTGCTGCATCTGGGGCTGCAAGGGCACCAGTTTCCTGCCCTGTCTTTTGGCTGCTTTCAAAGGCGTCACTCGGTGTTCACGGCTGACGTGGCGGCACACGGAGGTCCTGCTGCAGGTCACAGAAGAGTTGGTTCAGCTCCTGGCTCGAGCTGGCACACGAGAAAATCCCCTCGCAGAGGGAGCAGGGTAGGCATAGGCTGTGGGAGGCGGTGCTGCCTCTGACTCTGCCGAGCGCCGCAGCACAGCTGCTGCTCCGCGGCTCGACCGATGTGCGACCGGGGGCACCGAGCGACCTGGCACGGGACACGGAGGGAGCAGCCAAGTGAGAACTCGGCTCAGGCTTTCTCCGCATTTTCAGCAGGATTATGCTGCACGGCAGCGTTTTTTAAGCCGGTTCAGTCTTTGATTAAGTGCGTTGCAGCGCAGCTGCTCATGGAGTTTCAGAGGGTGCGCAAAGCTCCGCTCCGACTCCTGGAGCCAGAGAATAATTACAAATCACTTTTTTCCCCCTGTAACCGTGCGGACACTTTCCCTCACTGAATTCACACAAAGTGAATCACAACACCTTACTTGGGATATCCCTTATACCTTAGACCTGGGTATCCGCTGGAGCCTCCCTAAAGCCACAGAGGCACGCAGCACAACTGCTCTGTGGTTTGCTACCGTAACACACGTGGACCTGTTTTGGCCGAGAAAGAAGGAACGCTCACACAGGACGGGGAGGCCCCTTTGCTTGGCAGCCTGTGTGCGGCGCTAGGCCAGGCGTGCGAGGAAGGACATGCGGCTTTCAGACCTTCCCCCGCCGCTGAGGCAGCTGGGGCTGGACTGATGCCCGAGTATAAACTAAAGCAGCTTCACAACTGCTTTAATTTATGTCCGATTGCCAGTAGCCCAGGGGCATTTCTGTCAGATGCAGTTCAACCAGCTGTAACAGCATTCCGGTTTCAGCTTCTCCTCTTGATGTCACTGCTTTTGCTGGTGGCTGGGATGGGTCGGAGTGCAAGCAGCCCCAGAATGGGTCCTTTTCAGCAGACCGCTCTTCAGGACACCTGTGCTGCTCACTCTGGTATCTTTTGGCCAGGTTATAGCTTGTGTTTTCACCCCCCTGTATGAAAAGCACTTCCTGCTTATATGTCTGATGGTGCTTTACTATCTGTATCTGTACCTATGACGTGAGCGGCAAACTCCTCTGCAAACCGCCCACAAATCACCCTGGAGTCAAGAAGACCAATCATAAAGACTACAAAGAAAAATGAAAAGGGCCGTCTGAAACTCAGAAATAGACGATGTATAGTAATTTTCCCCATCTCTCTGCTTTTGCTGGAATTAATCAACAATCTCTGCCTGCAATTGCTGGGAGTAATTTATTTCAAGAAATGCAAAGAAAGAGCGTTTAGGATAAATATTTAAATTTCCTCTTCCAGCCCATCCTATTCTCCATCATTGTTTGTGTTCAATTCATTCAGCTATGCATAAGCTGATGCTCATTCTCTGTGCTCTGGATATTTACATATTTTTTTGCTGTACTGAATCTCCGATCCCTAAGTCTTTGTTGGGTGAGGAAAGGATTATGTAAGTAAAATCCCCTTGGGGACTGAAATTTGGGTGAGAATACACAGGGTCACCTAGGACATGGAGAAACCATTACAGATGGGTTGGTGCTCCCAAATGCTTCTCAGTATGTGCCCCTTTTTCACTTGCTCCGACTCTGCCTAGGGTGGTGAAAGTAGTGGTACTGAGCATAAGGGAACAGTACAAGCAAAAATGCAAAAAGCTTGTTTCTTGAAAGTGCATGTGTGCCAAATTGTATGGAGCACATAAAAAAATGAGATTGGAGTTGTTGTTAAAAAAACAAAAAAAACCAAAAAAACAACAACACCAAAAAGCCCCCAAAAGTACAACATGCAAAAGCTTTGCTGCTGTTGGAACTATTTAAAAATATTTTGCTGTGTGTTTGTTTTTTTTTTTTTCAATAGGAAAATTACATAAATTGAGTTGTGGGAATAATGAAATAAAAAAGCATAAACTTCAAAGGCAGTGCTTCATATCTTTCAAACTGAGAAGCCTGAAAAGAGGAATAAATGAGAATAAAGGATTAATTCTGCTCTATGATTGTTCATGTATGTGCAGGTCATGGGTTTCCCCATGTTCCTGTAAGCAAACATCTATAAACACAGTCTGCATGGGCCCTGGCTGACTCCCTGCCTAACCTGTCCTGCCCCACCAGGGCTGAGCTTCCCCCTTTGGTGAGCTCTAATTAGGTCGTACCAACAGAGGTTTGAACTGGCGCAGGGTGGAGGAAAGTAATATATAAACTTTAAAGGCAGCTCATCCACCACGTGCAATTTGTATTTTACACCTCATGAATTTTAACAGCTAAAGTTATAACTTCACTGTAACTCTCTGTGTGCTGGCACCTCTGCCTTGGCGGTCCAAGGATGGAGGCTGCATCACACAACGCCACAACTGCAGCTTGACTGGCTGCAGAGAGGCTTTCCTTGCATCTCTTCCCTCCCTTGGAGAGCAGGGCTGGGGTGGAGGTGCAGCTTTCGCTGCCTTCTTGTCCAGCTCTAGTGCCACAGCAGCCAATGCAATGCTTTTTTTTTTTTTTTTTTTTTTTTTTTTTTTTTTTTAAATTCTCCTAAAAGAGCTCAGCCACTTGTTTAAGCCTTTCCTTTCACGCACATTCAGGCTGAGTATTAGAGTAGCAAATGCCCTCCAGATACCACTAAGCGGCTGCTTAAAAACAAAATAACAAACATAAAAACGCAGATGACTGCAGCACGGAGTTAAAAATCTCTGCACTGCTGGCAGGCTTTGCACATAGCTGGTGTTGGACAGCTACACGCTTGATCTTCTGTGTCTGTCATTTATACTGTCATTAAAAGTCGATGTTGTGACTCTATAACAACACCTCGAAACACTTGGTGCAACCAGAAAGAAGTTTGTTTTTTACAACACTGAAACTGCACATGCAGGTGAGAGCTGGGACCTCTGCTCCCCGGTGGTGTTTCATTACAGGCACTGAGACTATTAAACCAATTTCCTAGCGCTCGGGAGTGAGGTGTTTGTTGGATTTCCCTAGCTGAACAAACCAGCTCCGAAGCCTGCAATTCATTAAGCGAGTTATCGGGCAAGAGCCTCCCCGGCTCTCTCTTTGCCGTGCCTGCAATCCCTAACTCACAGGTTGGATTTTTTCCAATTTGGCACAGCGGGAGCCAGATTCAAAGTCTCTTTATTTGGAGCCATGATACCTCAGCACCTCGATCAGTCGAGTGAGTTGCTCTGTGAGCAGGAGCTGGCTGTGCTGCCCCCAGTCCTGTGGATTCAGCCTCTGTCACCCAGCCCCCTGCAGCCACTGGGAGTGGCTATAAATGAACGAAGTCAGGTAGCAGCGTAGCTGTGGCTGCACAGAGCTCTGTCGAGACTGTGTCCTGTACTCTATGGCAGGGTTATCAGCAAAGCTGGCAGCTGGCAGCTGTGGGAGCTGGCTGAGAGTGAGCTTAGCTGTCTGGAGGGTATGGTGCAGATGTACCCCGTGGTCAGCCAGCCTGATGTGTGCTGTCAGACCTAAGTAAGCTGTCAGCCCCTTAGCTAGCACACACTAGCTAACACCTTAAAGCAAGACAATGCTTTAAGACATCTTAGAGTGTCCTAAAGGCAAGGCATCATGTCCCTTAATGCAACCTAAACCAGTCAAATCTGGCTTAGGCTTGTACATCAACACCCCCTTTCAGAGGGAAGCAGCAAGGATGCGTTTCAAACAGCCCTCTTCTACATCCTGGTTGTCACAGAGCTGTGCTGGACTTCTTTTGTAATTTTCAATCTGTACAGATATTCTGCTGAAGGGGTAGAGCCTGAAAACTGGTGCTGAGGACTTGCTTTCCTCTGCTGTGCTGTGAGAGACCCTCAGGAGCAATTGGTGGGCCAAAGATTCAGAGCCACTGCCCATAGAATGGGGAGGCACAAGCTACCAGACAGCCTTAAGGTGTCAGAGGAAAGTAGTACACCAGGTCAATTTTTAGCATCTCCCATCAAACTCATAATTGCCTATGAACTGAGCCCCATGCTGCTGTTCTGGAGCCACTACAAGTGTCCTGATAGTTTTGCAGGAGGCTGTGCTGACTGCTCATACATCCAGCGGCTGCCTGCTCTACCCTCCATGAATGAGAAGCAGGAAAAATTGGTTTGTGCTGAGGTCTGTGAGGCTGCAGCTGGATGGATACTGATGCTGAAGTTTGTCAGGCTATCACCAAGGCATAGCACCCACCCAAGAGCATCCCTCCCAAAGAAAAAAACTGGTGTTTTGGGAGAGTTGCAGTCAGGCAGGGATATACTGCCCCTCTTCTCTGGCTCTCCTTTTGCCCTTCCTTCTGGTAAGGGGCTGACAGGGGATGACAAAGGGGCTGCGGATGCTCGTCAGTGCCGGGCTGTGCTGTGCACTTATACTGGCGCTCAGTAGTGTGGGAAGGCCTTTTCTTCCAGGCCTTTGCATTTGCAATTTGAATTTAATCCCGTGAGCTAAAGATAGCTCTGGCTCGCCTATTGTTCCTCCAGCTGGCAACAGCTTTATTTCTTTGATGCTTTCAGTCTTTCGTCGTTTCCAAGGAACTGACAAAGATGCTTTTAACACAGATTCCGTCCCAGCACTGTGTCACGCTGGTCACCATGTTCACTCTCCTGGCCTTCCCTTAGGTGCTCAGCTTCCCACTGGCAAGGTCTCCTGCAAAGACGGCAGGTCTTCCACTTGCTGGCACAATCTTCATCTGCATGTACCAGCAGTGTCACCCTCCAAATCCCCCAGCTGACTTCAGAGCTGCTCCCTAGTGCTCCTCCAGGAGCAGGAGTCATCCTTGGGAGCAGGTCTTTCATGAAAGGCTTGCTCAGATATTTGCTAATTAGTCTTACCACCGTTACTCCATCAGAAGAAGAAAGTGATGCGATCCTTTCCTGTATTTCGGTCCGTCTGGGTACCTCTCTCACCCACCCTTATTGTGTATCTCTGGTAATAATTCAGTCATCATTTATTTTAGGAGCTTTCTGTGTCATGTCAACTGAGGAAATGCATGCTCTGCAAGGTCACTGAATGCATGTTTGTCTCTCAAGTAGTTGGAACAATGATTTAAAGTGGATTAAGTCAGCAGGCTCTGATTGCTTAGGTTTGCATGTGCATCACACATATATATCATATGTATCAAACACATGATGCTGTGTATGTCATTTGGTATCTTCTAATCTCAGGGACAAAAATTAAGTGCTTTCCCAAAAATTGAATTTGGGATTGTTCCACGCGAATTCATGTTGTTAATTAGTTATAGCAGGCAGCCAATAAAGCAACACAAATGATTCCAGGTTCCTTAGGAAATGTGCCAATACAAACGTAAATACTGATTTAGATGTGGAATTTTTGCAGCAACTCATGGTGAAACTCATTCATTAAATTAAATAAACGTGACATGGTTGCAGGCTGCTGATGAACATTTTGCGACCTGGAAATAGGCGAGTGCTGGATCAGTAAATCCCTCCCAGGGCATAGCAGCATCTCTCATCCCACTGGCAGGAAGGGCGGGAGAGCCCTGCCTGGCTGTGGGCAGCAGCCAGCCTCCCGGCCACACAGCCCGCAGCGGTGATTTCCTGGCTCTGTCAGGAAGCATCGCTGGTCCGTGCCTCTGGCACGCTGCCGAGAGGGTTGCCTGCTGTCGGGAGGCGCGGAGCCACAATATGCTGCACAGGAGATGAATGCAAAAAGCATTCAACAGGGACACTTCCTTTCCTACAGAAGAAAAAGCTGTTCCTATGCGGAGGCAACATTGCAGAAATCAAACACAGCACAAAGGGGAAATGTGCCTCTGGGTTCCCAGGTGAACTAAAGGGAATATCTGCAGCCTTTTCACCTTTTTCTGGAGATTGTCCTAATGCCACACAAGACTGTACCTGAGAGCATGACATCAATAGTACATTTAAAATACTTCTCTCAACCTTGCTCCAGTTCCTGGTTTGGGACAGAAAGGGAATCTCAGATGAAAGCAGTCTGCAACAAAATACCGACTGGTTGGAAAACTATCCATGAAGGATTGAAGCTATCAGAGATCAGACATCAGCAGAGTGGAAGCAAGATATGAGAAATCTAGGAATGGCTTACTGAGTGGCCTTAGGAATGGACAAACACCAAAAGCATCAGTTATTCACTTGAGCATGTGTGTTCTGGGCTTTGAACATCTTAAAGCATACAACTGGGAGCTGGATCTCCCAAGGCAGACCCTGGGATTTCTTCCCACACAGCTGCTTGGGTGCTTTTCTCCAAGTCTGAGGAGTGTGAGGCTGAGAGGAGCTGTATTTTGTCCCTGAAAGCAAAGGAAGCAGATGCAGGAAGTCTTGATTGCCTTGATATGGGTATGATTGAATGGTCATCCACATCAGATACTATGTGGTGTCACCAGGGTGCTCCAGGAAATATGTGTACCTGTGCTTCACAGGTCACTGCTGTACTGAGTCTGTGCTTGACCTCTGCAAGTACATCCACTTGGCATCCCTTTAAAGAAAAAGAGTATGTTGAAGTAAATTTTTATCATCTGATTTACATATGCAAACTAAAGCCCTCCTGTAAGAGGATTTTGATGCTCTCATCTAAAGGAAGAAACAAAACAGTTTGTAAAGGCAATTTTGCCCCTGTGTTTTGGGCAGAGTGACACTGATGATTTTAATTGCATGTCCCCTTGGGGGAAGCAATGACAGCAGTTCCATTGATTGTGCTTCAGTCTGTGGTCACTAACAGGCACAGAAACTTAAGAGGAAAACAACACATCTGACAGAAAGAAAAACAGGGTCTTCTCCCTCTTGGGAGCCTCGTGGAAGACATTATATCATTGACGTTGGACAAGCCATGCTGACTCTACAAGGTGCTGTACTGGGGGTGCTGCAGATCTATGTACAGTGCAATGCAAGGCAATATGCTGAGATGCCTTGTGCTCTTGGTGTCGGGCTCTGGTGAACATCATTACAGAGAGAATCTCCCTACCTGTCAGAAAAATGTATATGATTTTGCTTGTCACAGGAGATTAAAGGCATCACGGTATAGGAGGGAGACCCGATCCTTCAGAGGTGGGATCCATGGTCTCTGCTATGACTATTCATCTGAAGGCCATCCAATGCTGCTCATAAATGGGGTTCCCAGCATCTGAAGGGGTATAAGAATTACTTTACAATCCTCTTCTTATTTTATGTTATTAATAAAACCAATTAATTATTACACTACATGCTGTTGTGCCTTTCTGACTGACGTCCAGAGAGGCCCCTGCACCTCCCCATGCAGAATGCCCTCTGATTCCCCTTGAAGTCCCTCAGGGCGGGCTGATTCATGGGGAGTTGGTCCAGGGTCTTGAAGTCTGAGGAAGACAGGGGTTTGCACATTCTGTAGACAGGAGTTCAGCCCGGGAGGCATAGAGGGCAGAGTGCAGGCAGCCGTGTAGGCAGCTTGCTGCTACTTCATGTGCATGTGATGGCAGTGAGGGTAAGAAGCCATAACGCTGAACAGGGGGCTGGACAGCTGGAACCAGGCAAAGGGGGCTGCTAATTCAACCTTCCCACCTACAAGGAGAAACAGCTGCTGCTGCCACTGCAGTGCACAAAGGAAAACCATGGTGTTGGCTTCCCAGCCTGGGTGATCCTCCCCCTCCTGGGCTGCTGCCTGCCAGGATGAGTCACGCTTGCTGCTGGAGCTGGATCTTGGTCCCATGCCAGGAACACACTCCAGAGGGAGACCGCAGAGAAATACAGAATAATTTACAAATCCATAAAAAACCCCCATTGCTTCTCAGCGAGGGTCTCTTGGCAGGTGGCAGAGCATGTTTGTAGCTGGTGTCACCTGCCCGCCTGTGCTTCTGGGGGACAGACCCCTGTGCCAGATGACCTGGCAGGTTCATGGTATGCTGGATATGGGCTGTGAGAGCCAAAGCATGTTGATGCCAGTGGCTGCCCGTGCATCGGATGGGGCTGCTCCTGCCACAGGACCTTGTGAGCCATTAGCCTGGGCATGCATGGTAACGCTGTGCCGCAAGTGAAGAGGAGCCCCGCTAGCCATAAAATGGCATGGAAGACCCCCAGGAGTCTTGTAGAACAGAATGGTAGAGTGTAATGAATAGTCAGACATATGGTAAAAATGAATTAATGTCGAGTTGCCATCCACTCTGCCATTTTTTGCTTTCAGTTTCCCCGCTGTGCCTGTCTCCTGGCATCACTGAATCTTGATTCAGGGAGAGGCAGCCAAGTAGCTTCCTGTGAAGCCAACATCACATCCCAAGTTGGCCAACAACTTGGTAGTGCTTTCTCCTGGCTCCATCTGGCTGGAACTCTCTCGCCTGGCCTGGTGAAGAGTGACCCAGCCCCATCGGCATGGATCTGTGTCTCCTCCCCTCTGGCAGGGATCCACCTGCCCTCAGGAGATACCAGCTGACAGTGAGCACAAATGCCTTCAAGCAGGAGCTGCCATGAACACATCCAGGCAAATCTTGGATCTCAAGTCTCATCAGGCAATGGCCCCAATCCAGAACTGCAGGAGGTTCACCTGAAACTCCTAGAGAGCTCTGTGGCTGGGTTGCAATGGCTTGTCTGCTGTCTAGGAGATGCTGGCTGTTTCATCAGACAATGTCCTGACAGAGTAAGGGGGAAAAGTCAAGACTGGTAGAGCAAACTTGTGGGAATGACTTTTGAGAGCCCCATACTTTGCTACAGGGAGCACAGGTGCATACGTGCGTGTGTATGTGCATGTTGTGAGTGTGTATGTGCATGTGAGTACCTCAAATAATCCTCATTTTTCCATCAAGAAGTAAAAGAGCACCATATACCATAAGTCAGTTTATGCACTATAAGGACATGGTAAAAAAATCTTTCACAGTCCAAAAACTGAACTAGAAAAGGGCAGGAATACTGTACCCATCCTCCACCTCCCTGTCACAGCCTCTCCATCCACAAGCATCTCTTCTTGCACTGCACCCACCATGGATGGGCTTTCTTCAAAACAAATGTGTTGCTTCTTTGCCCTCAGCTGGAACTGCTGCTGTGTATGTCTCAATTTGAACAGGCCTCAAGGAGCAGAACAGAAGGGCAGAAGAGCAACTGAGGGGCTGTGCGGGCAGGGGATGCTCTCTGCCAGGGGCACACAGGGAGCCTGCCTGGGGGTGCAGCTGGAGGAGCAGTTTGATGGCAGCAGTGCAGGCTGAGGCAGGGGTTTGCATGTGTGTGCAAATGCACACGTGTACCCATGCAACAGAGTAATGGAAATGCTTATATTAAAAGAGTGAAAGAGGAGATACAGCCTGGAGATACATATTTGGCTGCAACTGCACCAAAATCTCTTCTTGCTTCTGGGTACCTGCATCCTGGAGCAGGAAGCATCGCACCCGCTTCTGTCACTGCAACACCCACAGCCCCTGCAGTGCCTGGGAGGCAGTGCAGTTTTAATCAAGGCTCCTTGCTGAAAGCAAGCCTCCTCTTCTTTAATAAAAAATCCTTGCTGATTTAAAAACAGCTGTCACAGTACAGATCCTATTCTTGGATTTCTTGGAAAAAAGGGAGTGCTTGCAGGGGCTAAAGGGCAAGAGACGTAGGTCAGGGACTTGTGCTCTGGTGCTGGCTCAGCCGCTGACTTCTCACGTGATGGGAGGCAAGTCACTTATTTTTTACATTAAATAGGATGGGGGAGAGATTGGAAGAGAAGAAGGGGACAGTGCTATTAAGCAACCTTTGTGAAGCGATTTAAAATCCACAGTGGAAAAAGCCATAAATGTCACATCACATTCATTACTGAGCAATGCTGGCTGTGGCCATGGCTCGCAGTGAGCTGCTGTGTCCGGGCCAGCCTTGGCAGGCTGTTCTGCTACTGCCAGGATCTGTCCCTCCCCTTGCCTCCTCCCACGGTAGTTTTTATTATCTAGCAATCACCTGTGACCCTGAGATATTTTTAATGCCTGCATTTTCAGTGCTGCTGTTCTGTGGGTGCAGGGCTGTTCAGCCAAGCAGCATGGCCCTCCCTGTTGCCTCCTCCTCCCTTGGGCGCCTGGGCTGCTTTCCCTGCGCAGGCAGCCTGCTCCTGCCGCCCACAGCGGAGATCAGACACAGCGGCAGCTGGGGAAACAATTGGGTGCCAAATTAGAGCGGCTCTTCAAGTAATTGACTGATGGAGCAGCGCTCCTTCTTAAAAAAAAAAAAATAAATTAAAAAGCCCCAGTTTCGCAGTATGAGTCACCGGGGTGGCTGTGCTCCGAGCTGTTTAAAAGTCAGACCATGGTGGAGGTCAGGAAATGGGGCTGTTTGTATCCGTGCTGCTAAGGCGGTCGCCCCTCCTGTGAAAAGCCCGGGGTCTGCCTGGCCATGCTGGGGCAGAGCTGCAAGATGCTCCAGTAATGCACCTCAGCCCCATGAAACTCCTCTTCCCTCTGCCTGGGTGCTCGGCCCCCAGTTCCCACGGGCTTGGGGTGAGATCCCCGACACTCACAGCTTCGGACATGCCGGCAGCTACAAGACAGCTCCTGAAGGAGTGTTTTAGTCAAGAAGTCAGGAGGAAAAATTTTCTGCAGACCTGGTCTGACCTTGCATCTCTCCCTCTCCTTGCCGTGGGAGTAGCCAGAGGGCTGTGGGCTCTCACTAGTACTGTAGGTACTGCTAGCACCCTGAACAACAGCCCTGGATGGGGATCAGTGCTGAACACTTCCAGCCATGGAGGATGAGAAATCTGACCTTAATTGCTCTTAAAAGACCATGCAGATGAATTTTCCCCTCTGCCTTCCCGCCATCATTAACATTTTAACAGCTTTCTTGCAAGAAGTAGGGCTAGAGAAGCAAAGAGAGAAGCGAGTTTCACATTATCACAGGACACTGGGAGCTGGGGCTGCAACAGAACATCCTGATATCCCAAGACTCACAAGACATAGAAATTATCTTTGTAGCTCATGCAGCACTGTGTGGGCAGTCAAAACCAGCAGTGATACTCTCACTCATCTTCTTTCCCACTCTTTTTTGTGGAAAGGAGAAAGATTCTGCATTTTGCAAGTATCCTCATTATTATAAGTTAACCTAGCATTTAAGAAAAATCTAAGCAAATCTACTTCAGGGAATTGGCCGAAGCCCTTCTTGACTGTCAAAAAGATGACTCTAAGTGTGGTGACTTGTTGAAGGGGTAAGGATGTCCTTCTTCGTACTATGCCTTGTCTCCCAGCTCTACTCCCAAAGGGTGGAGGAATGACAGGTTCAAAACAGGCTGGTCTCTCCACACTCCCTGGCATCAGTCTTCTCCTCTGGAGCAATGGTCTGGAGCAAAATACAGAGCAAAAATCCTTCACAGCTTTTCCCTACAAAACTCAGGAAGAGTATGCAGCCTTCTGCAGCCAGGCTGCAGGCAAACCAGAGTGTGAGACTATGGCTGTAGCCAGCACACATTAGTGGGCTGTTCCCAGATGTGACCGGCCCTGTGCTTTCCAGGGGCCTTATCCTCACCCTGTGCTATGTCAGAGCAGTGACCCTGCTGCTCCCAAAGGCCTTTGCAATTTGAAGTGTTCTTATTTAGGTTTTTTTTTTGTTTTTT
>VXAU01005470.1:927323-974605 GCA_013399695.1 Formicarius rufipectus | reverse complement strand
TTTTTTTTTTTTTTTTTTTTTTTTGTCCTGCCAGAGCTACCCAGGTAAGGTGGTCTGCAAAGCCAGGCAGCCGAGCACTGTTCTTTGTATGCTGCCGTTTCCTCACCACTGATGTCTAGCCCTTACATATTTTTCAGCGGCGGGCGTTGGCCAAGTGGTGTAAGTCGCCGCCTCTGGAGCTGGCTCCTCCTCTGAGGACGCCGGTTCGAATCCCGAGGAACTCGCTGTCGCCGTCCGAGCGTGCTCAGCCGTGGCAAAATGAACCTCAGGAGTAAAGGGGGTGGGGCCAGTTCCGCGGACACTGTGCCTCACCTAAAAAATCCATTGCGCGGGCTTATCCCAAAATCTTCGTTTGCGAAGTCCAGACAACAACAACAACAATATATTTTTCATGGAAGACTCTTGATGGTGCAAAGGCATCTCCTTGCCTTCCCCCAGGTCTGATTGTTTTCTCCAGCTTTGCGTACAAGGGAGTTAATTAGAAGCCGGTAACTCCCCTCTAGCTAATGTGGAAACCTGATCGGGAGCCAGCAGGGAGAGGGAGGTGAGGCAGGGATTAGCCCTTTGCAGGAGGCAGGGCAGAGTGAGCATGGCTCCCTGGCCCCATTCACAGCACGGAGGCAGGTTCCGGTGTGGACCCTCCAGCAGAAGAATGTACATCCTTGGCTGTTCAAAAAGATACTATGGCACATCTCTGGGGCTCTTCCACATGAGTCCAGCTGGTGAGGAGACTCTGTAGTCTCTTGGAGTTGGGTTATGGGGTGGGGGATGGCTGATTTTGCCTCTACACCACCTTCACCAGATGTCTGCCCTTTCTCTGTTCCTGTGTGGACATGGAGAGTGTGTGTGTGTGTGTGTGTGTGTGTGTGTCTGTGTGAGAGAACAGAGCGCTGGCTCATGCTATTTCCTCCCCTCCCTTGGGGTTTGACTGGGTCCCATTTTTTTATTCTGCTGCTGCTCTAATAAAAAAAAAGTGGCTCAGCCAATTCTCTTGAACCTGAACGCAAAAGGAAGGAGACAGGGAGTGAAAAATGTGAAATCAAATAGACTGGTTTTTTTTTTTCCCAACCAGTTGCAGTCACCAGGGAGTGGGGCTGGGAGGATCCCGGCAGCAGGTTGGGGGGCAATAGTTAGTCATGCTGGAACCAGGAGCAGGAGCACTGCTCTTCCAGTCTGACAGAGCTCGTTACTGCCTCGAGTTTGCTTAAAATACAGCTCTAATTACCTGTTTAAACAATAGCTCTGTCCCTTCCGTGGTCTGTGAAGACTGCACACATTTTAATTATCAGGAAGACCTTGGCCATTCACCTTTCTGAGGTATTTAATGCTTCCAGTCAAATGCCTGCCCTGATGTACTCTGTTACTACGCCACCTCTCGAACTCTCGATGGCAGAAAACTGCAGGATGTCGCTGGTGAAATGACATTCTCTGGCGGATTTTTTTTCTGCATAATCATGGTATTTGGGTTAATTTTGCTTTGCTGGGCACATTAGTCTTTGGCATCTAAATGACAGTATGCAGGCCCTCCTCCTGCATTGCCTTCTCCCCTGTGCACACATGAAAAATAAGGCTTAGCTTGTATCATAATGTGTGATGATATTCTAGTCCTATAACTGAATGCCAAAGCTGTTCCTGGGATAGGAATACCTGTTTTAGAGACAGTGTAACTAGTATAGGAAGGGCTCTCCTTTTCCCTTACTCAGACACTGATCCATCCATCCCCAGCATCATGTCCTCTCTCCACAAAGCCTCCCATTTTGGGGTATTTTTCTTTTCCTAGCAAGCATTGGGCTGGGAAATACTTCCAATCAGAGAGCAGCACAGCAAGAGACCATGCTGAGTTGAACAACTGGAGGCAATGGAATCACTGCTGTCCCTGGGCAGACAAACCCAGCTTTCCCAGGACTCCACTGTGCAGCCATGGGAGCCTGACCAGCGGGAGAGATGCTGCAGCTAACAAGCATTCTTCCTCAGAGCCCTTCCTGTACTGATGCCAGGCAAGCACACGCTGACATACCCTGGGACTCAAACTCTTGGAGGCTGCCTCAGCTGCTGGCAGTAACACAGGGCAAAGGCAGGGCTATTCCTAGCAGGCAGCAACTTCTGGATGTCCATCAGTGTGCATGGGAAAGCATCCCACTGCCACATTGGGCCCAGGTGATGTAAGGGTGGCAAGGGGGCTTTGCTTCAACAGAGTGCCTGAGAAGGGGTCCAAGATGCTCAGAAGAGGGGAAGACGCATATTTATAGTCAGAGAGAAGGAGGCCAAACACTGCCCATAAGTCTCAGCCCCTGAAACCTTGAAACTTGTCTGTGAAACCTTGTCTGTGGGGTTTGAGTCAGCTGGCTGGGAGAAACCCAGAGTAAACTCAGCAAGCTGCCCGGAGGGTCTGCAGCTGTAAATCTCCACAGCTTGGATTTAAAGAGCTGCCAGAACTTTTCACGAGGTTAGAAAAGTGCTGGGGAGGCAGCAGAGGAACACCTGGCAGTTTCATCCTCCCTCTTCTGCCCTGCCGCCTGGGGTTTTTCCCTTCCCTTCAGGAGTTGGTGAAGCATAATGGAGCCTTTTGGGAATGTAAGATACTGCTCTGATTTAGGGTAATTGCCTGTATGTCATGATTCAGTGCATCAGTTGAGCACTTGTCCACCTCTGGACATGATTAACTGGACATGATTAACTGTAAAGACCGCAGGGATTTTCCATGGGACTTAGGTATGTGCATCCCTGCTGTGCAGACCACAGTTCCCCCTTACCACTGCTGACTTCGGTGGGGTTGATGGAGAGCAAAAGGAAGAATTCAGCTCTTTTGTATCAGATCCCCTTTTGTTTTATCTGATCGTTGAAATTGCAGAGCTGGAATATTTAAAAATATTTGCTCAGCTGGCCACAGAACACGACGGTTTCTTTAGGGGAAACGGCTCATTTATTCTCCAGCCAGATCAAGCACCTCCAGCTAATGGTGAAGCATCACCATACACTGAAGTCCTGCTAATGGCAGTGTCCTGAGGAGTGAAGATAAACAGTGCTTGCCGCAGCATGGGGGGACGCCGATCCCTCCCCTCCGCTGATGACAGAGGATGAGCAAAGGAAAAGGGGAGGGGGGAAAAACGTGCTGTTCTGGATGCCCCAGTTTTCTTGTGCCTTTTTTTTTAATACCTAGTAGCCTTACCAAAGCTAAGCAAAGAATCCCTTTCATCCACGGGTCTGTTTTCTACCTTTGATGGCCAGCCTTTCATTTTACTTTGAGGTATTCCCCCTCAGAAAGCGCCTTGCTGCCTCGCCAGCACATTGTTCCTCTCTGGCCGGATGCAGATGTGACCAATTTGCTTCCCCGACACAAAGCAAGTGGAAGCAGGGGCGGAGAGGGGAGGAAGGTCTGTGGAGCCCAGTCGCGCAGCAGAAGGCAAGAGAGCCACGCTATTTATTCCCCGGCTTCCACTGGGGTCTTCAGTGTCCCAGGAATGGTAAATCTTAACTTTCATGCTATAGTGCACAGAGATGCAATTTACTTCAAAGACGGCATAAATCCCTGGCTGCTGCTTATATCACAGGGCTGTTACATAAAAAAGGGCTTATGCACTTCTGTCCCAGGAACAGGTCTGCACTTTTTGCTGTGGATCACAACTGAACAGCCTGCAATCGGTCTAAAAATCTCACAAAGGCCATCAAAACTAGGCTGTTCCTGCCCTTCTGAGCCACCCAAGTGCCAAACTCTGCCACGCTGGTGCTGAAGCCCTCTCCCAACATCCAGTCCCACCACTGCATGGCAGTGACTTTCTCAGTGGAAGGTTAGAGGGAGAGGGAGGGGAGGCATGAGGCAGACTCTGGGATTATTTTTTTTACCCTTAGGAAAAATGCTAGTGCTGGGGAGGGAAAGGAGGAAGGAAGCAAATTCCTCTCTCTTTGCTACCACAGCTGTCTTGCCAAAGGAGAAACTTGAGAAAGCACTTCGGCCAGGAAAAGCTGCGTGTGAACTGGGTGCTTCCATTGAGGAGGTGGGCGGGCGGCATGCATGGGAGGGTGAATATCTGCCCTACCTCGAGGGGGAAGGGCCTGGCCCTCACCTGCTGTGAGCCTTTTAGTCACTTCGAAGCCCCCAAAGTCATGCCACTTCACGCTGACCCGGTGAACTTTTTGATCCGTGGCAAACGTCATAGGTTTAAACAGGGGAGAGCTAAAAGACCTGTTTAGGCACATGAAGAATGCACATTTTTAGAAGTGACAGAGAGCCTGCAGAGCTCAGACCCTTAGTGTCAGGAGTGACGTGACGTGGGCAAGAGAAGCCCCAAATAACTTCCAGAAGTGGAATTCTGTTTAAATACTGTTTATCAACCTCTTAGGAGAGTGGCTTCCTCAGCTGAATTTTAGACAGCCACCTTGCCTGGAAAGACTGCTCTTGTGTGCTAGTGAATGAAAATCAAGTGAGAAAACATATGATTAAATTTCTAAACATTTAATTTCTTGGCTAAATGTGGGAACCCAGACATGTTCTGAATATTGCTTTTGGAGTGAAAGAGGAGAACAGAAATCCCTTCTGCCCTCTGTAGTTCAATCATATTAATAATGTCTTAGTTGCAGAGCTGTTTGTGCCTCCCTTTCTTCCCCTTGCCTTCTGTTGGGATGCTGCTGTGTGTCTGCTCTCATCAGAGCACTGCTATTAGCTGCCTTCGTTGTGCAGCAATGCTTCATCGTTAGCTAAAGTTGCTTTATCTTCGTGAGGGAAAAATAAGTCGTTCCTCTCAGAACCACCCATATTTCATGGCCAACTAAGCAATATTGCAAAAACATTGAGATTCCTCAATTTCCTTGATCGTATATAGCAGATGCTGATTTGATGCTGGGAAAACTGATTAGCAAACCCCTTCCTGGCTAGTCTGTCACAGCGCTGACAGCCCCAACACAGTCAGCTTGTCCAGCAATAGACCATTACCAAGTACATTTTTCATGCAGAGAGAAAGAGCGTTTCTAGCTGCTTCTATGCACTGAAAACAAATTTCCAAAAACCCACATAGCAAAGTGCCATAATCCACTCCTGTGCGATATTACCTTCAAATGCGTTATCGCTGGAAGTGTAAAATCCCAGCTCCTCTCCCGCTGGAGCCCCACTGTCATTAATCGAAGGCTTTCCCCAGCCGGGGGCCTGTCTAACTCACAGGGCTGGCTGTGAAACCAAGGGCATTACTGGATGATGCTGTCATGCACAGCCGTGCAGGTCCCTTTTAAGGGAGCGGTGGAGCCATTGTAGTGGGGGAGCTGAAATCTAGTGTGTATAATTTCAAGGAAACCTATTGGCTTGCAGAGGCTAAAAATCAAGATCAAAAGTTCAGGGTTAAATTCAGCTGTCGGGTCTAGATAAGCTTATCTCCAAAAAGTGGCTTACGAGAGATCGGCTCTGGGCTGAAATGCTTAACTGGTGACCTGCAGGACTCCTTCCCACCAGGGTTTACCTCCAGATCTGCATGTCTCCTGCGTTTCAGATACTAAAGCTATAGTGGGGAGGAGGGTGGGGAGGGGGGTGGTGGATAGCATGTCAGGACAGCTGCATGCTGGCCCCACGCCTCCAACAGATTTACGCTCTTTTACTTAGCCCGGGTGTCCCAAAGAGAGCAGCGAGTGGCGAGCACCGAGGTTTTGTTATTACACAGAGGCCTGATCTGGCAAAAGGGGAAAATTAGACAAATTTTTCCAAGCGTTCTTTTCCACTCTTTGGGAAAAAAACCAACCACCTAAACCAACAAAACAGGCGTGCCTGTAATCAGCTGCAGGAGCGGAACAGCCCTCTTAATTTATTTTAAAGTGTCCTTCAGGACTGTCTGCTTAATAAGCACGCTCCACGGTGCTGCACTCCCCAAGGGCGGAAAGGCGCCGCCTGGGAAGCTCGTGGTTTTTTTCCCTTGGATTGGATGCCCTCTGCTCCATCTCACCAGATACTGGAGAAGGGAAGTGTGTACCTAAAGGAAGCAGGATGGTTGGAGGCGGACGGGGTGACAGCAATCCTGCCTCCTGGCCGTAGCTGCTGTGGGACTGGCAGCCCCATGTTTGGGATGCTGAGGATGATTGCTGGCACACAGGAGGCTGCCAGGGCTGCAAATTACTGTGGCAACAGTGTGTGTCTAATTCCAGCCCTTCACTTAAGAGGGCTGATTAAAGGCATCACAAATTTGAGGTGTGTAGCATTTGAACTGCTGGTGTCATGCGGCTGTTTGATCCTATCAGAGGTATCTGCAGCACATGGATACAACACGTTTCTGGGAAGGGCAGTAAATGGTAAGAAAGGTCATTTGATCAATCATCCTGCAGTCTAGTGGTGTGGTGGCCTTTGTACGAAAAAAATAAATCAATCCCTGTAACCTGTCCCTATTTTGAAACCTACGCAGAAGTTTCTGGGATGCAGCACAGCGACATGGCTCTTTATTAAGCAGTATGGTGCCCACTCACTCAACCAGCTTGCTACCATGAGAAATTAAGATGGAAACAATAAAAAAGTCTGGAAGGCTGCCAGCAGCAGGAACCACAGCAGTGAAGGAGGATGAGGCTCCTGTTCAGGTTAGACATGAAGTGCATGGGTACACCCCTGGGGATGGTCCTCCCCAGGCAGAGTCCTCCTCCAAAGAGAGGGCCAAGCTGCTTCGTATCTCCCAGGGGAATCCCCTCTCAGAGGTGGTGCATCCAAGCAGTGCTCCTGGCACCCAGTGCCACCCAGCCAGAGTGCCAGCATCTCCCTCTGGATCCTGATACAGCACATTGGAGCTGCCATCTCTAAGAGAATCCCACGCCCAGCATTTTCTCACAGTGTATGATTTCTGTGCAGAGACACAGATACATGTGTGTGTATGTGTGCCTATGAGAAAGTTGCTTTTCAGCCAAAAGACAAGGCATCTTATAAAGGATGTATCGAAATGCAGTAATGTGAGTCATTGCCACGGTGCTCTTCCTACCTTAAAATGATCCAGAAATATTTGAGAGACAGAAAATTAAATGTTTCTTCTTGGAAAAAAAAGAAACAGATGCTTTAAGGGTCTGGGAATACCAGTTTAAACTTTTGAAATTCCCTATGCTCTTCCTTTCCTTCTCTTTTAAAGGCACATCATGAAATTTTGGCAAAGACTTTATTTTATTTTGAAAAACCAGTTTTTGTAATATCTAAGAATAATAGGAACATTCTGAGAGCTTTAAAAACCCAATGGGCCTTTGCTGATAGTGTCATTTAAAGAAATCCAGATGCTGCAGCAGCAAGATCCTGAAAGCAAAATGTCCTTCAGCTCCCATGTCCACCACCAGCCACACACAAGCCTTCAGCTGAGAAAGAAAAGATTTGTGAAATGAAGTAGTATTTTTTTTCTCCACAAACCCTGTAGCTTTTCAAATATTGCTGCATGGAACGCTGATGGAGATCATTCCAGAGACAGTCACTGATTCACCCCACAGAAAAGCCTTAAGAAAGGTCTTTCTTAAAGGCAGTTCTACATTGATATTATTTTCTTTGCATTTTGAGGGCCAAAAGTTTTTGATGGTGGTGTTGGTGGGGTTTTTTTGTTTGTTTATTTTTATGGAAGCAAAAAGATGGTTTATTATCCAATCAGAGAAATCTGAGACATGAAGTCTGAGGAAAAGAACACCTGCCCATATCACAAAACTTGTGATAAAACTGTAGTATTCAGGGTCTCTGTCGCAAGGTGAAGCTGCTACACTGAGTTCCTCAGTCTCAATCTCCTGAGCAGGCACTGGTGTGTGAACATCTGATGAGGCACTGGAACTGTAGTAGTCTCTTCCTGCCAAAAATAAACGGGAAGCAGGGACCTTAAATCCAGCTGGACCTGGTTAATCTGTGCTTAGATTATCTCAACTGTGCCTAAGATTAAGAAACACTTTAGCAGGGACTAATCTTACCCGGTGGACAGCAGCCTGTCTGACTTCTTAATCCCATTGCTTGACTCCCGGGACAGATGGGTCCTGAGCATCCCTGAGGAAAGGCCCTCTGCATGTGGGACTGTGCCTCTCTGTGGGGCTGTGCTGGGGAGCCTGGATGCAGTTTCAGGTCTTTTGCATAGCATCACTCCGCTTTTGATTTCTGCTTCCCTCTTTTCCCTCCTACCCTATCCAGAAATCAGACAGAAGGCTCTGAGCACAGCGCAAAGTGTTAGGCAGGACAAGACAGGGCTACATTAATTACCCTGATTTTCTGAACAGATGCTGCATTGGAAGATGAAAGGGAAGACAGCTGATGTGAAAGCATTTTTTACTTTCTGCCAAGTGATGCTTTGAGGAGGTCTCCAATGATATTTCTGTGGTTGTGTAACTGAGTTGGGTGTCCTGAATCTCACATAACCTTCTGGGATGGTAACTTCATCCAACCTCTGTCCACTGGAAAGAAAACTAAGCCGTGGCACAGCTGCAGTGGAAATACCCCATTTCAGGAGAAACAAGGAAAAAAAAAAACAAAAACACAAAAACCCCAAAACCAAAACCAACATCAACAATTACAAACCCAACAAACCAAACAAAAAGAAACAGGGGTATTTTCTGCTTGTTTCAGGAGAACTAAAATATTTTTTGCACATTTTGGCAATCAAAAAAACCCCAAACCCCAAGAGGATGTTTCTAGTAATAAACAATGAAAAAAATCTCACTAGTTTCTTGGTTGCAAAATTGGCAGAATTCTGAGTGGCTGAATTTGGGAAGCAAAGCAGAGGTTTGCAAGTATGAAACACTCATGTGGCTGGCATCCAGCAGCTCTCCTGCCAGGGAGGAAAAGCCTCTAACACAGATTATCCAATAGTTTATGCAGCTCAGCATAAGCAGGGAGACCTTTACAACAGCAAACCTCCGAGCAGCTCCAGTTATTAAACCCCAGAGCTCATCCCTGCGATGCCTCTGGCTCCCTCCCTGCGGCATCACCCTGTGGTGTCCCCACACCACGGATCCCTGCCGAGACTGCGTCCTGTTCAGCCTCCCCCCTCCCCAAGGTTAGGCAACTCCCAAACTCCAACAGTGCCCAAAGGCATTGTTGAGCCGTAATTGATGCCCGAGGTGACAATTAGAGGCCCTTGAGAGGAAAGCAAAAAGAAAAATGAAGCCTCTGTCCCAAACAAATAAGCTAAGCAGCAGCAATAGCAAATACCCCCTTTCATGATTTAAAACCTTAAAGGAGATGATAAATAAAGTCATTTAGCCCACAGACTTAGCCCTGGCTTATGCAGAGTGAGCCTGGTAGGAAAAAGGGCAAAGCCAAGAGACACTAACCACAAAAGCATCGCTTCTTCTGACTCTAAAATACCGTAAAATAAAACGAATCTCCACATGAACAGAGGTGGTTGAGGTGATGCCAGGAAGAAAGGGGGAGCAGAAGAGCAGGTCCTGCGCAGGAACAGGCTGGTGGTGAGGAAGGAACCCCATTGCCAATGGTGGACCTCCCCTCCTGCCCAAGATGAGCCTCCCACCCGCAGGGGTGGCTTTGAAAGCATCATGCTCTGAGTGCCCATGTTCTGGGTGTGAAGGTAACACCAGGACCAAAAAAAGTTCCAAGGGATGGGAACCTGCTTTGTCAGGTCCCGTGGGTGGGCGCAGCCCACATTCCTCCCTAGCCCTGCTCAGTGACCGGCAGGCAGGTCACAGCTGCCCAATGGGAATGCAGCAGGGAAAGAGCTGATGGTTCAAGTATTTAAGGCCAAGGTTAGGAGAGGATTAACACAGCCTTTCTGAGACTTTGAACTCTTCTCATTGGGATTTACTGTTGTGAATTCACTGCTGAGGCCATTTACCATCCCTCTTCTGACTTGCAACTCTCCTATCTCCTGCAAGAAATGCCCTTTTGGCACCCCACAGGTACGTCAGCCCATCCTGCACTTAACAGAAACTACCTAAAAACCACAGAGCTTTGGGACCCAGATACTCAATCTGCTTCTGTGCTAAACATGCCATAGTGTATCTTAACTCCTGACAACCATTATCCAGCTGCTGAATGAGCCTTATTATGAGTAATTTTTGTAAATCACATTGAAAGCATAAAGGTAGAAGGAAGAAAAAAAAATGGATTTTGGGTCATGAACGGCAACAACACCTGGCAGGTCGGTTTGAAAAAAAAAGGGAGAAAAGCTAGTAAAACTGTTTACACAAGATCTTAGGGTGCTAGTTTACAAACATCAACATGCATATCACACCCAAGCCCAGGGCAGGGCTTACCCAGCCCTCCAGCTGCTGGGCTGACACCCATTGCAGCTGACACCCTATCCTGCTCCTTTCCAGGAATCTCTCAGCAGCTTAGCTCAGAATGGGCCAAAACTCATACGATTTTGAGACATGACACAAGCTNTTTTTTTTTTTTTTTTGTGACCAAAGAGATTTCCAATCCAAGGAAGGCTGGGGCAGACAGACTCTGTATCGGTAGCAGCACGGTATTAGTTGGCAGCTCTGCCCCTTTTGCCTCTAGTGCTTGGCGAGTCGCCACAACCTCGCTCTTGCAAGAGAGCGAGGTGCCGAGCAGGGGAGCAGATAAACGATGTGTGTCCCTGGCCTGGTGCCTGCGTGTGCTGTTTCACCGGATTAGAGCCGTGCATGGACCATTGTGGTGGTTTGAGCCGTGAATTTTGGCCATGACTGATGAAAAGCCCTCCGGAGGTGACTTTAGCGAGCCAGACAGAGCGCTGGTGACTGGGGGCGCTCGCCACGGTCGCTGCGGACGGCAGGCCGGGGAGGTGGGGAGCACCGTACCCAGCATCCAGGAGGTCTCGCCTCTCTGAATTTGTGTGTGGGGGAGGCACAGGGCGACAGAGCGGTTCCTGGGGCCATGCGGGGTCTGCGGGTGTCAGTCGCCTGCCCGGGGAGCGTGGCAATGGAAGGCAGCCCGGGGGAAGCAGGAGGGTGTTGGAGGGGCAGCGGGAGCACTGGACTGTCAGGCGGCATCAAAGCCATTGCCTCGAAAACAAGAAAAGGCAGGGAGGCAGGAGGCCGGGGGAGCCGTGCAGGTGTGACAAATTAAAGATTAGCGCTGCCGCGCATGGGGATGCGCCGCACGGGCTTTGCTGCCGCCGGGCGTTTGTCTCACTGCCGGCTGCTGCTGCCGTCACGACGTGTGGCACATTTGTGACACGTCCTCCGGCTTCCCTGGAGCAGCGCAGCCTCTGCCCTTGCCACGACACACGGCCGGCTGTCGCCCCTCCGTCCCCAAGTGTCCCTCGCCAGCCCCCTCCAGCCTTTCCAGCTACACCCACTCATTAGCAGTTCACGACTTGCAGCCTCGTCTTTGCCTGAAATCCTGCAATTACTCAGTGCGCTGGCTCAGCCTCGGCTCCCGCACGGGAGTGAAACAAAGGCGAGTGGGAACAGGCAGCCCAGCTGCCGCTCGCCCTGCAGCCATCCCTGGGCGGGCAGCTCGGCGGGGAGGGGGGTGCACAGGTACGGTTCATGTTTCAAGCTGAAATTAAAGCAGGAAGGGAATGGATCACCCATGAGCTGTAAAATAAGAGGGGTTTTTGTTTTATTCAATGCGAGGCCATTTTGGCCAAGGTAAAATATCTATCAAAATGGAGACAGAAAACAGTTCTGCCTGAAAACATTGGGGCCAAATTGGCTTTGAGACTTGCATACTCCTGAGCCAATTAAAATGTCATAATAATACAACCTCAAAAACCCCATGGTCTCTGCTATTTGTGAGAGATAGGCAAGAAAAGAAATCATTCCCTAGCCAGAAGTGTTTACCCAAATGGTTCACCATGAGAAAATAACTTGGTGAAAAGGGACAGGGAATACCCCCCAAAGCAGCAGTAGATGCAAGCCTGTGCTCTACTTCACCTTTGCAGTTCTCATGCTGGTGGCCCTGGAACTCTTCAGGGGTCCATGGGGGCTCTCTGCAGGTTTGGGAAGGTCCTGCCTGCACTGCAGGACTCACCCTTTCAGGTGGCTTCATTGCAAATGACAGTTTTAGCCTCTTTGTTGAATTTCCCAGCCTTGATGAGTCTTTGGGAGACATGTGTCCCCCAGGTATATCAGCAGTAATGGAAAGTGCCACTGTCACTACAGGCACTAACTCATCATTTTGATGACCAATCGATCCCCAGAAGAGTCGAGTGGAGGGTAAAATAAATGTGGTTTGGTGGGACAGGAAGAGAGGAGGAGAATACAGAAGACATTTTGCTTCACTGGCCACTGAAGTGAATCGAAAACTGGCCACCGACTTCAGTGGACATAGGGATAGACTGTGCCCATGTTCACCAAAAATCAGAAGAGACACGATGAAAGGCAACTCCCAAACACTGTCCTCTCCTGATGGAAGGAATCCCACTTGTGTGCCTCTGGAGCTGCC
The DNA here is from genome assembly GCA_013399695.1 of Formicarius rufipectus. NCBI lineage: Eukaryota > Metazoa > Chordata > Aves > Passeriformes > Formicariidae > Formicarius > Formicarius rufipectus. The sequence continues at coordinate 962,304 of VXAU01005470.1, read as the reverse complement.
CAGAGGTGCCAAGGCTTGTGCTTGATATTGCCTTACTCTGTGGAGAATCCTGGACCTGCCTGGTGCAAGAGAGGGACTTCCACACACTCTCCAAACTGCAGGTGACATCCAGGGCCAGTGGGGAAGTCTGAGGCTCCCACCCCCAGGTCAGCGGTGCTGTGCAGTGCACGCTGGCAAGGAGTTTCCCAGAGGGAGCCAGAGCCTGCCGATGCCACAGGGTGCAGGGAGCCCCGGAGGCCATCCCCTCTCCCGGGCTGTCACAGCCAAGTGCTGTGCTGGAGCTCATTAGTCCTGCTGTGAGGGAAGTTAATTAGCTCGGGGAAACCGCCGTGCTAATTTGCCTAACTGGCTTTGGGGACCAAGGTTAACCCCGCCAAGCAGGCTTGGATGCACTCCCTCTGGCTGGGGCTCTGCTGCCTGCACCCGTGCACGTAGGGGGTGATGCCCATGGGCTCCAGACCTACTTTGAACGTGTTAGCCCTGGTCTTTTGAGGCTGTGTGTTCTCAGGTCTCCTGGCAGGGAGGACTGTCATCCCAAGGCAGCTCTGGCACTGCTGTGACGCCAGCCGGTCCCACTTGGCAGGCAGATGGAGCAGCCTCGGCTCTTTGCTGCGGACGTGGGCACAGCAGGGTGAATGCAGTGTGTGGCTCTGTGCCAAGCAGAGGTGCCATGGCCATGCTTTCCTGTGGCTACCACACAGGTCGCTGCAGGATTTACAGCTTGTGTGGCCATCCTTGCATGCCCTGTCCAACTCCCCGGGCTTTCATGTTACACACTGATCGCTCCTCAGGCCAGGGCTCTGACAGGGCATACTCTTTTCCTTTCTTTCTTTATCAGTCTTGCTTGTCTTGCAAGAGTGTAGAACTTGGACAGGACAATTTGAACAGCGTGTGGAACAGATGGAAGCAGGTCCCTGGCTGTGGCCAGGTGGAGGGAGCACTCAGCAGGCATCGGCTGGGCATGGCAAGATGAGAAGAGGCTCCTGGCTCCATAAAACGCTGCTCCCTCTCCACCTAATGCTAAAACAATTGGTGTCAGTGGCTTTAGAATGACTGTTTTTGGCATGCAGACACAAGGCTGTCCTCTGCCTTCCCACACCACAGGAAGTCAAGCTTGGTTCAGCACGATTCCCAGTAAGGAAAAGAAGAGAAACATGTAGCAGAGACAGGGAGAGAAAAACAGGAGAGGGTAATCTTCAATGCAAGCTTGCAAGCTGGTCTAAAAATAGAAGGTGAACTGTTCCCTAGTAATTAGCCAAGAGATGGTTTTATTTGCAGCAGTGCTATTTCAGCAGCAGTGCTTTTGGCAGGAGGAGACGGGAATGTCCCAGCAGCTCTAACCTTGCAGAACAGGAGGAGACTTGCCTCCCCCTGCCAAGGGACAGTTCCCACAGAGGGCAGGCAAGTGTGGACTCAGGCATGAGCATGTGCATATCTTCATCTGTCTGCCTGGGCAGAGGGACCAAGAGGCCAGTGAAAAATAGGTATCCTCTTTGCAATTGCCTGCTGCCTCTCTGGGATTAGATGCTCCTCTGCCTTTGCTGATTGGAAGAAGTGATGATACTCTTTTACAGGGTGAGGCAGCAGCATCCTGATATAAGGTCTTGATCCTTAAAGGGGTTCAAGCAAGGATAAGCAGTGCCCGAGGTCTCAGTAGGGAATGGCATAGGGACCAAAGCTTGGATTCCAGCAAGGGCTGAGCCTGAGGCACTCAGTTCACCTGCAGGTGTCTGCTGCAGGTCTTTGAATCTAGGGGATGTGCCATGGGCTGAGCCCACCCCAAACATGTGCATGGAGTCAGGACCACTTTGGATGAAGGGAGGTGGGTGTCAAGCTTGACTTTCCGAGCCAGTTGTGGTGGACAGGCACGGGGTTAACACCAAGGCTGCCAGACAACTTCCCTTCTGGTCTTTTCTTCTTGTGGCAGCAAGGGGAGGGGCTGCCCTCCCCTCCAGCCCAGGGCAAGGGCTCCTCACAGGGCAGTGGGCATTTCTGGTTTCCTTGCAAGAGTTGGGCTGCCGAGGGTTAGTGGGGAACAGGTGGCAGAACTATCCCAGCCTGGCTCTCAGGTGGCCCTGGAGTACTGGAAGGAATGAGAATCTTCTTCTATGAAATACCACCAGGGTGGAGAAGCCTGACAGAACTAAGCATACTGTTAAAACTGTGGAAACTCAGCATTTACATCCTGCCGCTGCTTACAGTGGGAGTGGGACTGGGATGGAGTCAGCACACATCCAGGTTGTTTCATGCATTTTATAAGTTCTGATAATGCATCCTGTCTGCAATGGAAAACAAAACTGCAAAGAATCACCTCAGCACTGTAGTGGCCCTCTCCTGCTGATCCAGCATGGCATTCCCCAAACCCACCCCCATCTCAGAGGAAGGACAGAGGAACTGGGGATACAGTCTGATTGAGGAGGTGCACACTGCCTAAGGGCAGCCTGTGCTGCAGTCTGACAGCAGAGCCCTCCGGCATGGAACCCAATGGCCCATTGGCAAGGGACAGTCACCACTGCCCCATGTTCTGCAGGTGCGTAGGGTATCATTGCCTGCATCCTGGAGGGGAACAGTGTCACAGGACTTTTGCTTTCCAGACCCAAAAGATATGTTATCACTCATGATAAAAGCTGGTTTTGGCAGAGCAAAAGCCCAGTGGTGAGAGTACAATGTGCTGTTTGACCTACAGCCAGCAGTTCTCCCTCAGCTGCAAATGAATCTATCTCTGAATGAAAGAAAACAAGCTTTGCATCCCATTTCAGGCAATACCAAGCCCCTGCTGTCATCCTGTTGATTTTGTGGCTCTGCAATCAGGTTTAACTTCCCATCTTTCTGTCTCCCCCATTGCTGCCTCTGAGGCCTGTGCAAACAGCAGGGGAAGCAGGCTAATTGCCTCTGGAAGAGGAATGGTGATAACAGCAGTGCTGGAAGAGCCATCACAGGCCTGCAGTTAGCAAACTGAGAACACAGGGAAAACCACTCCCCTCTCCCCTGGATGATCCTCTGAACGATTACTTGTACCCAGAGGAGTTTGCGCTGCCTTGGAGTGCTGGGCGCTGCTGATTTGTGAGTGTCCTCTCTACTGGGACACGATTAACTGGAAAATTTACTAGTTGGGAGGTCTCTCTCAGAGCCAGTTTAAAGCCAGCAGTTCCTCCAGCTCACTTCTGCACGATGTAGCAGCTGTCGACACTGGAAAAGTGTTGAGGAGAGGGATGGGAGTGACCAGGGCACGTGCCCATGATGGTAGTAGAGGCAGGCATGTGTCTGTGGCTGGGAGGTGCCTTGAAGTTATGTCAGGGGTTTCTGGAGAGCCTCCAAATTTTGTCCATGCCGCCCTTGGAGCCAGCACCCACAATGGGACATGAGAGGGGCTTGCTATGAGGCCACAAGTTTGGGTGATTGTGTGGAGCCTCACTACCCTGCTGTGGCCTCAACTGAGGATGGCCATAGGCTCCCTTTCAGCTCCAACCTCTCTGGAAATTCTGTGTGTGGGGTAGGGATGTCCAAGACATTTCTCCTTTTTAAAAAAAAAAAAAAAAAAAAAAAAAGATAGCACAGCAGGGTCAGGTGTGCACTCACCTGGGGTGTGAAGAAGTGATGTAGCCCACCTAAAACATGAAGAAAGGACCTGAGCTCTTTCCTCTTTACCTGTTTTTTCCCCTCCTCCCTCTGCCCGTCCTTTACCCCTGTCCCCAGAAGCCAGGGGTGACACTGTCATTCCCCTGTGCTTCCCTCCCCAGTCCTCCTCTCTGCAGGGATCCTGCAGACAGAGAAATCCTCCTGGGAGGGAAGTGGCTCTACGTAGGTTTGCACAGTGATGCATGGATGCAATCAGCACAGTCTTTCCAGGAGCACAGGGAGCATGTGGTGAGGGACTCAGCCTCCCTGGAGAGATTATACCTGAGATGCATTAATAATGGCTGTGGGGAGTTTTTGAATTATCAATCAAGATACAGCATGGAAATAAAAATCAGTGATGGACAAAGAGGACAGGGGGAGGCAGGAGCTGGACAAATCTGAGTGACTCACTGTCCCTTAGCATTGAGGGACAAAAGCTGTGCTGGAGTGAAGGTGGAAGCTCGGCCAAGAGTACCAATGGCTCTGAGATTTCCCAGCTGTGAAGGACTGGACTCCTCTGACCTGTGTAAGAAAGCACTCACTCCTCATTTGCCTAAAACACTTCTAAACACTAAGAGAGAGGATTAGGAGGGGGACGGAGGTCAACAAACACAGCACATCCCATCTTGGTGCAACCTTCCCCTGAGCTTGGGTAGTGGGTCCTCAGCTCTGGGCTTCAGGGAATTAGAGGTGGCTCCCAAGCACGCTCTGGCTCCCAGACCAAAGCTTGCCTGTTCTTCACAAATGCACACAGGGAGGGGCGTGAAGTGTCATGTAAATTTGCTTTGCTGATCCAGACTTCTTTTGCTGGGAAAAGGCAGAGCAGGGGAGAAAAAGGTGATTATAATGGTGCCAAATTAGCAGAGTTTTAAATGGCAGGTATGGAAACACCTGCAATCCTAATCCAGACAGCACAGCTATGGCTATTACAAATAACTCTGTTAGATGCACAGCCCTTCCTTGCTTACACTCCTTTGCACTACCTATCTGGGGCCTTTGGTTTCCCCTGGCTTGTACTGTTCCACAACGGGAGGATCCTGACCTCAGTGACCTTTCCTGGTGCCAATTCATGTTTTGGAAGATAATCAAGTCCCGGAGCTCAATCTGCTCCTGACATTCCTCTAGGCATGTGGCTAGGGCTATGCTAGCAGTGAATCTGACTGGAAATATCTGTTGTTTCTTCAATAAAAGAGATGTTAAAAATATCCCAGCCCAGCATGGCCCAGCAGAGCTGGGCCCCCCGGGCAATGCCAGCTGCATGTTGCCTGGAGCAGACGAGCCAGCACAGTGGACAGATGGTTGCTGCCCATGCTAACATGTTGCTCTTTCAAGGAGGGACTCGTGCTTTTCCTCCATGCACTTCTGCCATTTCAAATATCAATCCTCCATCCACTTCTGTATTCAGGTATCAGCTTGCCAGGAACCCTTGGGCTGAACCAGAGCCATTTCTCTCCCCAAAGGCCAGGGGTGCCATATGGCACACTTCCAGCCTCAGAGAATAACTTTCTCAGGCACATGCTGGGGCATGGATGTCAGGGCAGGGGCTGGAAATCTGGATGGAACAGTGCCTAGCTCTGCTGTCAAAGGGTTATGGCCTCAAGTCTCCTTTACACACTCCACTGAAAACACAGCAGTGCAGCCTGTGGCTCCCCAGAATGAGCTGTCCTGAAGCCTTCAGCATGGAACTCCCTTCTCCAGGACCTGACATGCCCAATGCCGGGACCCAGTCTCCAGCCTTGTGTTTCGTTTCAAGTGAACAGTCTCCTAGCCCAGGTTCAGGAAGGTGTATGGGAGAGCGAAGAGACTCCTCCTTTGCTCCTCCTCCCTTCAGGATCACCAGTGCCAGGACGTTCCATGCCTTTTGCAGTGACACAGAAGCGCTTCCTAGCATCCATCAGCGAGAGATGGGACCCTGACACCCACGCTGCAAACCTAGAGCTGCCTGCAGCTCTGAGCAACTTCAGGAGATTGTGGAAAGCCCAGGATATTTCTCTTCCCTCCCTGCTTTTCCTGCACACAGGCAGGCTTGTGCTTAAACACACACACACATGGATGCTCTGCAGGGCAGGAGCAGTGGCCTCGGAGCAGTGTGGCAGCGAGTGGAAGCACAGCAGGCAGCACATGGGCAGGGGAGCTGCAAGGCAGCACTGCAGAGAAAAGGGAGTAACTTGGAGAAAGTAGGAAGGGAGGAAGGGAGGGAGTGTGGAAGGAGAGAAATGATCCTTATGGTGGGCTTCAGGACTTTGCTTGCTAAGAAACTAATAATGAAGTGTGGCATCTGCAAAGTGTGAGTGAAAGCCCGGAGCGAGGGATGAGGATTTGCTCACCAATGTTGTGAAGGGTTGGGACCCTCAGCTGGCAGAGCCCCCAGTAGTATTTAGGTGCCATGCGGGGCTTTAAGTGCAGTTGCACAGGAGCAGGAGGCTAATTTGCATTCCTCCACCACTCCTGGGAACATAAAGCCTGGGTCTGACCCAGAGGCTGCTTGCCTCATGCATCACTCAGATGACAGCAGAGTTATTTTTTTCCTGACAGGACCCAGAAATCAGGTCACTCTGCATGTAAATCTATAACAAATCTGCCTGGGACTAGGCGGGCCACTGAAAGGTGGCAACAGGAGGTATTCATCAGATGTGCCCGTAGCAAATGGCTCCACATCACACACAGGGAAGGGAGTGGAGGCACATTCTTCCTCGAGCAGGGAGGTTGCTACGCCAGAAGCTGCTGTCCAGGGTTGGAGGATTTGTGCCCTGATGGCCTCAGCAGAAACAAACGCTGCATTCCAGGGAGGCCATTCCTTGTGAGCAATTAAATAATAATAACATGATAGTAATAAGCAGATCAATCAATCCCTCCATGAGCTGAGGGACCCTGGGGGGAAAGCTGGTCTCTTCCTAGAGCAAACTGGGAGCAGCTCTTCTCCAATAAATACAAATAATACCAGTAACAAACGTCAGATCTCAGGCCAAACTTTGTCTAATGACATCCGTGCAGGATGTGGGATTCACATGGAATGTATGGACATGGCTTTGACTTTGCCTGTGCAGAGGGCACTGTCCTTGGCTGAGGGAGGAGAGGAGCAGTGTGGCTGTGGCAGGCAGGGCCTCGTGATCTGTTTTTCACTCCCTCTTCCTTCTCGAGGTGATGAGCAGTATGGGATGGTTACAAACCAAATCACATCTCTTTGACAGCCTTCCTCTCTGCTCCAAGCTAATCAACTCACCCTTTAAGGGTTAAAGAATAGCAGCACTTGTCTCCATGGGCATCTCAAGACCTATTTAAAAATCTTGACCCCTTTGGCTCAGTTGCTGAGGGAATTTTTCAGCTGAACATGCCAGGGCTCTGGGAACTGTTAAACCCCACCTAGATTGCTTTTATGCCTGCCCCAGGCTGCAACCTTGGATCTTTTCTTTTCCCCTCTGCAAACTGCTGGGTAATGAACCCTTGTGGCATGCCAGCTCACCTCCCCTTCTCCCAGCTGGCAGCCCGGCTACACAGCGCTGCCCTTTTGTTCCACCGGTGCTGAGATCTGCAAGCTCATTGCTAATTACTGCATCTGGGGCTTCCAGCTCCAGCAGCAACACCAGGACTTGCAGTGGGCTCCTGGGGGCCAAAGTTCACCCCCCTGCTTATTTCCTTACCAAAGACCATTATCTCTCATTTACATCTAAACTAGTTTTTTATACCAGTTTAAACGCTGCCCCTCCCCCCTGTAATCTCAATGCAAATGAATTAAAAGTTCGTTCTTCCGATGCTCAAATCTTGCGCACTTTCGTTTTCACTTCTTATTTAAATCACACAGTTTTGAACTGAACCTTTTATTTCCTCCCAATTATTATTTCTGGTGTGTTTTCCAGAGCCTTGCAACATGGCATCTGATTATACACAAAGCTTGGAATGAAGACCTGTTTTTTTCCTTCGTTAGGGACACAAAGGATTCCTGTGTGAGCGAAGCAGCACTTTGGACACTAACACAGCTTTACTCCCCAGATCACATCCTGACTCTCTGCAGAACAGGTTGGGGAGTGGATCCCTGCCTTTCCTTGCTGCCAGCATCCTTTGCAGGCTCCAGCCAGCTCCTTCCCTCCTTGGAATTAACATCCAGTTAGGTGGTGCCAGCATGTTCCCCCACTAATTCCTGTCCCTGGATCTTTCCACATCATGATGGGCGTGTTTCCTGGCTAATCCTGCCTTCTTGGATCACCTCTGTTTGGCACCATACTAGGGGTCCAGGGAGCTTGGTGGGCCCACACAAGATTCTGCTGTTGTTGACCATTTCCCATAGAAGGGGGTTATGCAGGGTGACATGTAAAGCCTTGTGGAAAATCAATAATCTGTAAAGCCCACAGCCCTTCCTGAAGCCTAAAATTAATGAACTTTGGGCCAAGTGATAAGACCAAAGACATCAAGGCCGGCAGTGGCAGGGCTGCTTGCAAGCCACGTAGGTAGTCATTGTGTCCCTCCTGGATCTGAGATCTTGTAATTTGGAAATTGCCTGAATAATACCAGAAGCATAGGAAACCACCCTGTCTGCAGCATGTTTCCCTTATTTAGCATCATCATGCAGAAAAGGATAATGTATGCTGTGTTTACCAAGTGAAGAGGGGAGAGCTTTCTATCAAAATGATGCATTACTGAGCTGATTAGCTGCACAAGAAGTCTCTCTAAGCAAATGGTTTCTATCTTGTTGAATATTCCAGCATTTTAAAAATAAACCACTCAATTTTATCTAGTTTTAAAAGTACTCCTGGCTGCAAGGAAGAAGTTTGGTGGTCACCTGAAGCTGACAAGAAACATTTGGACCCATGAGGACTCAGGACAGATTTCAAAAGCGGGATGTGAGAAGCAATTTGCCAAGTAGACACAAGATGGAAGTTGGATCACTGCTTTCCCCAAAGAGAGACTTCTTTTAATACAGGAAGGTTTTGTCTAACAGGCTTTGTGTGCATCCGTAAGGTAAGGATGCAGCTCTGATATCATACCATGCTTCTCCTTTGGGACCTTGGGCAGTTCAGGTTATCCATGTCTTTGTTAAACTCCCTATCTGTAGAACCAAGATATTGCTGCCTGCAGTAAATATCTGCAAAGTGTTTGAATGTGAGGGTTATTACTGTTAAATATCTGTGCAGTTTTCACCTCTGCTGCACTGAGAAACCAGCCAGTAGGAACAATCCCTACACACTGAGTAGCAGAGTGGGAATCTCACTGTGTGGGAGGGAACATGGACTGAGAAACATGAGGAAAGGCAGAGCTGCTCCATACCAGGCATATTTTTTCCCCTTAAGTATTCAAAATCTGATGTATTTAGCTGCTCTGGCCACTATGAGCTTGCCTTCAATTTAGAAACAGCCAAGCCAGGGCACGTGCTTCCTTGAGAGCCCAGCTGCCTTTCCGACCTGCCGAGGAGCAAAGCGTATGTCCCAAATGCCAGGCTGGCCACTCTTTCTTCTATTGCATCGAAAGTAAAATTAACGCCTGAATCCCAGTGATCCAGGTCAGCCCAACCTGTGAAGAATATACACCACCAGGGAGGTCATGAAACGCCACAGAAGCTATGAACAAAACCACTCATTGGTTTCTTTTTGGCCATATCCCTGTGCCACCCTTCTCAAACCACCCTGTGCTGCCTTCGGACTTCTGAGACACAACCTATTTTTGCAGAGCCAGAACAATTAATGGTGCTTTCTGTTACTGATTCTGTAATTCGTGTTGTTTGTGCTGGCAGGGAATTCCCCGTGACATTTTATCTCAGCCAGTCTCCTCTGGCTGCTCGAAATATTTTGAATTATTATTTCTGGCTCATGGGGTCCACCCTAGGTCGTGGCAGGATTATTTCTGGGTTGCACACAAACACATGGCCACCCTCCCCAGTGCTGGTGGTCTGGAATAGATAGGACACAAAGGATATAATAGGACATATCAGAGGTGGAAGTCGGGGGGAGTGCAGTTTCTGGTTGACCGGGGATAGACAAAATTAAGGCAAATGGGCCTTAAGGTGTTGTCCTGGCTGTTCCTGATGCCACTGAAAGAGGTACAGGGCTGGGGGAGTGGGCAGTGGAGAGCCCATGGGGTGAGGTAGATAGGCTGATGAGTGGGCAGGGGGAAGCAAGCAAAGAGGCAGAACAATGCCAGGATGCTGGTCTGGGATCTGAGAGTCCTCTGTGGGGAAGAGCTAGGGATGAAGGTGGTTTTGGAAGGGTACATCTGTGTGTCTCTGTGTGTGTAAGTTGGGGACTGGAGGGGAACTTGGGGGGCTCCCACCAGTGCAGGGACAGAGGGTTTGAGGGGCATTCCCTACTCAGCTGTGTGGGCCGTGTTGGCTCTGCTTGGCAGGCTGCTTCCCTACATCAGCTGGGTATATTCAAATGCACTGTGCATGCCGGGCCCTGGAGCTGGAAGGCATATCACAAAGGGCACATTTTTAACACTTTTAATCCCACAATCCTGTGCATTTAAGCCTGAACTGCCTTGCATCTGAACCTCTGCAAATGCCTTTTGCAGCAACCCCCTACCCACAGCCTGCTCCAGAGAGAAACTAATTAAAACTGCCTGACAGGCTGCTAAATATTAAGAGCCCAATAACTGCGCAGACACAGGGACATCACGATCTGAATGACAAAAGCCGGTAGCCAGTGGTTGCTGATAGAGGGGCTGGGCAGGCTTGTGCCTGCCTTGCTCAGCAGCAGACATCCCGCAGCCCTGGGAACACCATCCGTGGGGATCGCTCCAGCACTTTCTGCTGCTTATCCCACGCGTTTGAGGCCAGGCTTGCTGCCTATTAATGTCACGTAAAACTGGCAGGGCCAGCTGGTCGGCGTGGGCTGCGAGGTCCTGACCCTCATTTCTGCCCTTCCTCCAAATATTCTGCAATTACACGTCGATTGCTTGGCGGGGAGAAAAGCAAACACGCTGCGAACGCCGGCGCGCTGTGGTTGTTTTGCTGTGGCTGTTTTGCTGTGGCGCAGGCTGCTAAAGAAGAAAGTGGGTGAGAGGCAGAGCCAGTATTTTGGGATTGTTCATGTCGTGGAAAGTCCAAGAGACTCTCCGGTGTGACTAGCCATAGGCATGAGTTCTAGTCAGTGTGAAAAAAAACACCAAAAAACAACCAAGCAAAAAGGAATTTGAAGGAGAAAAAGGGATTTGAAATTCAGCTAAATCGCACTTGTCTCCTGAAAAATTTCATTCCTGCAATTGTTCTGAGTAACACATACAATTACTCTACCTGAAAGAAATGATAAAAAGCATTTCATTTTCTCAGCTCGTTTGCTTTCTACATCTGGCAGTGTTTTGTGTGCAGGCAGTCCCACCGTGTTCTAGAGGTAGAGCACTTGGAAATGGAAGCTGGAGAATAACAGTGCAAGATGTTTTTTTTAAACTGTTTTGCAAACGCTTCTGCTTCTAACGACCAATAGACAAGCTAAAGCCCTTGGCAAAAATGATATGACAATAAATAACATAGCAGTTTGCAGTGTTATTATAATGGTGAGAGAAACCTCCATGCTCCTTATTTAATATAAGACACTACCTTGCAGTACAGCAGAATAGAATGTGCTGGAAGTAACTTTCCCAAAGAAAAACTGCCCTTTGGTCCATTACTGTCCCCAACTGTGCCATCATGAAGAGGCTGGAAGAGAGATGCTTCTCCCTCAGGCACTTCCATGGGGATTTTTTCCCTGCCCTACAGACTGTCCAGCTCCTCAAAGCTTGATATCCTCCAGGCGAAGGGGCATTAAATGAGCTGGGACACAGTGCCCTCTTCTGATTTGAGTAGATGCTGAGAGCGGCCTGATGTCATGGTTTGTAGTGAGAGAGGTGTTCTGAAAGAACCCAAGACCCAGCATATAGCAGACGCACATGAGATGTGTATTTGCAATTATTCACAGCACAGAGGCTGCTGGATAAGGATGTCACAGCGCTGGGGTGGTGTGTGGGTTCAGAGCCATGAATCCCACCTGGTAAGCTTTGCAGTGCTTCAGCTGGGTTTGCTGGTGCCCCAACAGCAGGGGAAGAGGGAGGATGAACATGAGTGGAGCAAAGCTCTGGGCACTTCAGGGTCAGAGGGATACAGCCCTCCCAGAGTCCTGTGCTCCTTCTCTTCCTCCCCTTGTAGCAGACAACAGAGGCACAAAGGACACTGGAATTTGAAACAGCCATAAGCATTTTGATGTAATGAAGTCAGCTGTTGGGGGAAATTATTTTTCATGCTGGTCTAACAGGTCATAAGAAAACTTGTTGGGGAAAATTCAGATGAAGTTTATCTGCCCTATAATTTGCAGGTGTGCAAGATCATAGTTCCAGCCCAAAGTGGAGGTCCTTTCACCTGAGGCACTCTCCCTCTTGAACATGCATGTAACCAGTCCAATCCCTTGGCTGGTTGTCCCTTTCTCCAGTGAAGCTGAGGTGTTGATGGAAGCAGGACAAAACTGCTGGAACCTTTTGCCATGTGCAGTCTGCCTATCCCACACATTTCTCTCAGTGCCCCTAAAGTGGCACCAGCAACACTGGGGGCTTAGCACACAGGTGTTGGTTTAACTCACCCTGGCTAAGTGATCATGATGCTCCCCACATATTCTCCAGGGACTGTTTACAAACACTCTTTCCTCTCCCTATCCAACTGGGTGAGAAGACACGAGAGAGGATGGATCCCAGGGTCATGGCTTGTGCTGTCCAATCACCCCCAGATCAGTGGGTTTTGGCAGCCCAGCACAGTGCCTGCAGATGGTGCATCATTCAGAGCACAGGGACACAGCCCAGTGTGCTGGCTGTTACTTGCTTAGAAGTTTTGAATAGGATGGCTTTTCCATGAGACAGTCCAAGCTCATCAGAGCTGATTTGTTCCCCAGAAGTACAGCAGCTGCTATAAACTTTCACAGAGAAAAGGATGGAATTTCTCCTTGGAGCCAGAGCTGGGCAAGGATATAATGTCAGGGCTGCCTGGCCAGTAGCCAAATGATTAGGACAAGGAAAGACTGAGTACAAACTTTTTAACTGAGCAGAGCTTGCACTTGAACCTGGTTCTCCAAAACAGTTGGTGAGTGCTAACTGTCCAAGAATAGGGATGTGAGATGAGAAAGGCAAAGACAAGCAAGAAATGCTGCAAAACCAAAAGGAAGCAAGCAAGCAAACAAACAAACAAAACCCTAAAAAAACAACACAACACAAAGAAGCTGTAAGCTATCATGAACCAAGGAAAATTTCAAGCTACAAGCCTGCTCTCAGCTATCCTGCTCAGCTAACCCCCTAAAAACCCCCCTAACATCTAAAGGTGTCTCCAAAGTCTCCTTTTCTCTTCCTCCTTCTTTAAATACATACATCATAGTCAAACACCATACATACACATGTAAGTTGTAATATACGCAGTCTATTCAAAGTATTTTACATACTGACTGCATGCAAAGTTTCCATTAAACCTCCTGGGCTTTCTGCAGTACCTGCAAGAATATCTGAAATGGAGTGGAGATTTAACAAAACCCTCTTCGTATAAAAGTTTGAGTCATGGAACCAAATTGTGTTCCACACAGGGATACAAAAATGGTACAAAAATTAAGATATTAATTTTAATGTGATCTTAAACGTTGGTTCCAATTAGGCATATGCCCAAGTCCCATTGGAATTAAGCACATCATTTCTTTGCTGAACAGGGAAGGCTGCTGAATCAGGACTCCAGACTGTAAAATTGCTCAATTGCCTTCAAATTTCTGGGGAAAAAAAATAGTGTGCTCTGAAAGCAATCACAAAATACATTTGGTATTCAAAGAGTATAAGTGAGTGCAGGGATTATAATTAAATCCTTATCTACGAAGCTGCTACTGAGTGACTGTACATTCTGGGTAATTTTTAATGGCCTGAAACTCAAAAACCAGCATAACCATTTTTAAATGTGGTGGGTTTATTTTTTTTTTCCCCCAGAAGACACAGCTAGTTAGCTATAATTCTGCAACAAATCCATTGCTCCAAAAACAAGTCCCTGATCCTGGAAGCATGACTTTTAATGATGCAAGTGTACCAAGGGGAGTCAGGGCACAAGCTACCAATGTTAATATGGAGCAGCATGCATGAGTAGGGCCCAAGTAAAAATAAGGATGGAGTCTAGCCCTCCTCTTCAGTCCCATGGCTGCTTCTGCCCAGGGCCTGGGAGAAAGCCCATGGTAAGATGACATGTGTGACACCAGAGAAAACATCAGCTGCAACCAGACTCCTGAGGGCAAAATCTTCTTTCTCCCTCCTTACCCCTCAGCTGTTTAATTATGCCATAGTTTTTAGAAATAGTTTGTCAACACTCTTCACCCGGGTGAGAAACTCAGTGGTATAGTAACAGCAGCTGAGTAAATAAAGTTCCACATTAAAGAAAGGATACACAGGGCAAGTTTTAAAACCTGGGTAAATTATATTTTTTAAAGCTTGACAAATTAAAAGACAACTTGTCCAAGTTTGCTTTACCTTTTGGGAAGATTCACCACACTTTGAAGCCAAACAAGTTTTACATACAGAGATAAAACTATGAAGTTAAGGTTCAAAATGGAGACAGTCTTGTTGGAGAAAAGCTACTGTCTTTCCTGAAAGTGCAGCAAGACTGAGAACAAACAGTTTTTGGGTGTCATTTTCTGTAACACTTCATTCTTAAAAAAAAAAAATATATATCTTGCCACAATTACAGGATCAATCGTGAGGTCTTGCCTGAAATAAAAGGTCGCATGGCTTTAACTGCAAATGAGTTTTATAAAAAGCTCTTAAGCAGGTCAAAGCATAGCAGGGAGATTCACTGTGGACCAGTTTCCCCCCCTTCCACAGCTCACCCCCACTGAGAGGGGTTTTGGAGCCACCAGGCAGGCATCTCCTGGTGGTGAGGGGATGCCACTATCCCTGGAGATTAAAGAGAGGCCAAAATTGCTCTGCTACTTATAGACAGAGGTTCCCAGGTCTCACTTTTGCTGCCTTGGGCTCCAGCACTGTTGGCCACCCAATGCAGGAAGCTGTGCTTCTCACTTTCTTCACCTGCCACTACCAGCCCAGCCATAAACCAAGCACAGCCCTCACCCAGGCATTACAGAAGCACTGCCAAGGCTTGACACAACCAAGCTTTGGCACAAAGCCACAGAAACAGAGAGGTGGGAACAGGTGGGAATTTGTGCCAGGACCCTGGGACTAGTGTGACATCCTTCAGCTCACTGCATGGCCATGATCTCTTTTGCTTACACCACTGTAGGACTTTGGGGATGCACTGTATGAGTTTCTCTTTCATGGTCCTGGGCTTTATTTTTTTCCTCTGGATGTTGCCTGTCTGCACATTTTATTGGCTCCTGTGCATTGGTTGCTAGGTAGCTCCCACTCCTATTCTCTTCTGCTCACCCTTAACTTACTGCTGATCTCTCCGGTAGTTCCTGCATCTTTTAATTAGATTAATACCTGCTACAGTCAAATGAAAGAGGAAAGAAAAGAAAAGGCAAAAAATGTGCTCCAGGAACAAGCAAAGCC
This sequence comes from Formicarius rufipectus, assembly GCA_013399695.1. NCBI lineage: Eukaryota > Metazoa > Chordata > Aves > Passeriformes > Formicariidae > Formicarius > Formicarius rufipectus. The sequence goes on along the minus strand of VXAU01005470.1, from coordinate 947,211 downwards.
CAGTCAGCACAGCAGGCTTCTCTCTTTTGGCTTTATCTTAATCCCTCCTTCCTGCTTTTTCAAGCAGACCCCCTCGAGTCCTTTTCCTTCTCCTGAGTAAAGCCCAGGCATCTCTTGAACTCATTTCTGCACTTTGCTTCAACTGTTTCCCCCATAACTTATTCCATATGTTTTCTTGGCTTTGCCTTCTACCACAGTTCTCTCTTTACTCCCAGCTCCTGAACCCTCAGATCACATCACTGGGGCACTTTGTTGACTTAATTGGATCATCAGCCTGGCTATAAAGCTTCCCCAGCCAACCCTGCTCCCCTCTCCTGGGCTGCTACCCCCACCCTGAGGCTGTAGAAAAACGTATTTCTGTGCTGGATGTATAAATAGATGATGCAGGTTAAATTTAAAATGTACTGAAGCTGACAACCACAGGTGTAGGGGCTGCAATTCATCCAATGGAAACAAATGCCTCTTTCTGGCAGGGCGTAAAAGGAGGGGGATACCCTGTTGCCTGGACAGAGAGGAGTGTTTTTCCCCTCCTGCTCTCCCTGTGCTCCTCCTCTGCTCCTCTCCTGCTCTTCCCCTGCTTCCCTCCTGTTCCTGCTCTGCTCCTCTCTAGCTCATTGCTCCATTCTACTCCTGCTGCCTTTGCTGGTGCTCCCTGCTCTGTTCCCCCCAACGTCTACCACCGACTGCTTAAAGGCTGAGACTTCTGCTGGGAGGGCAGAGGTTTCAAAGGCCCACAGAGGAGGTCCTGGCTCTGGTCCAGGCTGCAGGATCAGCCAAAGGGCAGCGTGTCTGCTGTGCAGGGTGCCCAGACAGGGCAGGTGTAGGGTCAAGCTGTGTACCCCCACCCACCAAGCCCCCAAAGCTGCCCTAGGACCGAGCACTGAGTGGGGCACGTGTCCCTCTGAACTTGTTTGTTGCCCAGTCTTATGCTGATGTTGGGATTGGCTGGATCTTGATGCGTCAAACCCACACCAGGATGTACCGCAGTCCCTGAGCTGCTCCCCTTGCTTGCTGCATCACACTGCAGAGACATGGCCAGGAGGAGCACACATCACTCCTTCTAAGTGTGGGCACCTTGGCCTCTGACCTGTGGGAAACTGGTGCTGGTCCCAGTGCCACGGGGACACCCACAGCCCGCCTGGGTGGTGCAGGCAGCAGGGAGAGCAGCAGCCAGGAGGCTTCAAACCCATGACGTAACTCCTCCTTCCACCAAAAATGAATGGCAGATGTTCTCATTGGACTGTGATAGAATAGAGAATTTACACAGCTGTAATGCTAATAAAGGCCATTTACTGGCAAAGAGTGGAAGGGGAAAAAGAGAAACAACCCCCTCTCTTTCTGTGTTTTTCAATCCAGGGCACGGCCAGCTTCAGAAGGAAAGTGTGGCAGTTAGGGGTAATTCTTATTCCTGTAAAAAATGTTAAGAGCCCTGCCTATGTTTATCAACATCAGTACTCTTAGTTGCAGTGTCATATTGATAAAAAGGCTTGGTTGCTTTTATATTTTACCTTATGGAAATTGGAGTTGGTGTGGAACTCTGTATCTGGGGAGCCTCACTGGTAGATGGAACCTGGGACCAGTCATTCCTGTCCCTTACTGTGCAAAACTTCCAAGGATCCAGAGAAGAAAGCCTCATCTTCCTCTCTGCGCCTGCAAAATCCTCCTTGTAGATTCACATAACCATGTGCCTTCAAGCCTTGAGCAGGAAGCTGCCAGCTGTAAGAGATACTCAGATCACACATTTGCTTTGTTTGAACCATAGCCACGCTGTGGTGTGGAGCAGGTCTCTCTCTTGGACATTCCCACAGTTTCCTTGGCTGGTTTGAAGCTGTTACACAGCTTTGTGCTTCTAAGCCTTACTTGAAATGATGCTCATTCCTGCAGAGTCCAGCTGGGAAACGAGGGCAGCAGGACCCCAGCGTATTAACATTGAATCACCATCTCTGGTAATATTTAAAAGATGTGTAGATGTGGTGCTTAGGGACATGGTTTATGGGTGAATTTCACAGTGCTGGGTTAATGGTTGGACTTGATGACCTTAAAGGTCTTTTCCAAACTAATTGATTCTATGATTCCATGTGATCAGTCAATAGGTGACTTTTCTCCAACTAGACACCGTAGACACTTAAGCACAGTGATACCCAACGTCATAGAATGGTTTTGTGCTTCCTGATATGTGATAGATTGCAAAATGCTTTGGTCCAAACCCACTTGACTGGACACATGCTTTTTCTGTGCTCTTATCTGCCTGCCAGCTGCAGAAACACTGGGGCTAAGATATTGTCCCTGGGCTTTGTATACCTTATACCTCCCAGACAGCATCTTTCTGTAAATGCAGTCCAGCCATTGTTCCCTGTCACATGTTAAGCAGCAACACCATTTCCCTTGAACTCTGGATGCCACTCAGGGGCAGTGGCACAAGGAAAAAAATAGGGTGGTTACATAATCAGGAATGAAATAATTAGGTAGATGAAATCCTAAGAGAAGTAATCCATCTTTTGAAATGGACTGGCAGCTTGAAAAATTTAGAAATCTTCATCATATTAATTACAAGCCCGAAGCATGCATGTGCTTTGTTTTATGGGTTCCTAACAGATACAGGACATGCAACTATAATTAAGGATTTACAGTCTCTCTTCTTGATATTGGAGTTGGACATCAGAGACCACAATAAATAACCTGTAAACAAGCCTTCAAAAGCAAATAGTCTATCAATTAAAACTAAAAAAATACTCTTAGCTTATAAATCACTTGTATACTTATGTTTTCTCCTTTTGGTGCTGGAGGTCTGGATTTAAAACAGAAAATAAGGAGTTAAACTATGCCTAGCAATATATCTGAGGTAAGCTTCAAAAACTCTGTGCATAATAAAAAAGTAGCAGGACTAGAAAGTTTTTTCACCTGATTGAAGAAAAGAATAGAAAATGTTTCCTCTTAAAAAATGAGTGATACTGAAGTGCTAATTGTCACGATGTGGCAGATGTGCACCAGACTCATAAAAATACTCACCTGTATCTCTGGTCTGACCATGACTTGCTGCTCGGACTGCATGTGAGCACACAGGTTTCTCTGTGCAGGTGGCCCCAGCCTGTGTTCCCAAACACGGCTGTTTAGTTTTGGCTTCACTTTTAAACACTTACCGTCCAGGACCCATCCTCACTGTGCTAGCAAAGCAACGCCTAAGGAAACACTATCTTCTCCCACCTTGGTGAGAAGAGGAAATGTGTTTTCCCTTAATTTTAAGCCTGTGGTTTGTCGAACATACTTCTGACTTGTTCTGTAATACTTGCTAGCCATGCTGGAATGACACAACCCGTGTGCTGGTGCCAGGAGCTGCAGCCTGGCCAGCGTCAGCCTGCAGAGGCTCACGTGGCTCAGCCGTCAGAGCTGTGCTCCCACTGCTGAGCTGAAGGAAAACCCCTTCAGTCACACGTGTGTGGAGCTCACTGCTTTCCTGTTTGCAGCAACATGTTCCCTCAGGAGCACTGAACCATGAGCTCCTCTTACCAGTGGGATGAGATGGAGGGAAAAACAAACGTACTGAAAACTGCCTGCTACGAGATGTGCAAACCCCAGTGCAGACAAACCCACCACCTTGTATAAGTTGACCTCTGCTTAAAAGTCCCTCACTGGCCTGATTTGACACAGTGTTGGTGATCCAGTGGGTTGAAAGTCAGGTCTCCTGCTCTGAGACCACAGACCTCCGTTCTGATTCTACAGCCTTCTCATGCCAGCATTGGATCCCGGTCACGTGGGGCTCCCACACCATCAGTGCTTCATAGGAGCTGAAGTAGCCCCAGCTTAGAACTTCCTTGGATACTTGCATGGAGTAGCACGACAAGGGTGTAAGTGCCAGCTGTCCTCAGGAACTCCAACCAACCATGACCCACAGACCCTGTAGTCCTTCTCTTCTACTCTGGGGTCCAAATACCCCAAATTCTCCCCGCCAGTTTCCCATTGCTCCCATACCAACTTCTGTTGCCTCAACCTTCCCTGACCCATCCTTCCCAGCTGCTTCAGGCCTAAAGGTGTGTATAGCCCTCCCTGCTTGCACAGTATATCCAGTCTCAATCCCCCTTGTGTTTTGCAAATCCCCTCTGGCCCCAGCTCCTGGTGTGCCCAGAGCTTCCAGCCCTTCTTCCTTCCCATGGTGGCTTTGTGCTAGCTGCTGAGGGGCTTCCTTACTTTAATAGTCACATCTATGCTCCTGCCTGTCCAAACAGCTGCAGCAGACACATGAACACGTTTTTCAAAGCCTTGGGCTGCCTGGGAAAGCCTTATTTCTCAAGGTTCTCGACAGCCATTCCTGCAAATTCTGCAGACAGTGGTTCTCCACACCATGATGTGTTCCTTGGAGCAATGGAGATGAGGTTAGGTTGGGTGAAACTCCCAGGGATTTCCATTTTTTTCAACAGCTGGCTCCAGCCCCTGAAACATCTGTCCAGCTGGAAAAGACCATGGAACTCATGAGACTCATTACTACATTAGTTGGCCCCCAGTCCCAGCACCAAGCCCCACCTACAAAGGTCAAACCATCTCCATCTGCAACAATCTCCCCTCTCCTGTGTTTTCCTCAGGCACTCATCCAGCTGCTTTTTGTGTATTTGGGGCACTCTGCCACCATGGTAATGGCTGTGTCAGGCAGACTGGCATACACCCATAAGGCTGGAGCAGATGCCTCAGATTTTTGCCATTACTAAATCCTTTTATTTCTTTCACCCATTAACTCCTTCAATGCTGACATTCCTGTGATTCCACCAAAGCCTCTGGTCTGGGGACCAGATTGTTTTGCTGTCACTGGGAGAAATACTGGGAGAACTTTCAAATTTTTTTATTGTGCTTGTGAAGCTGAAATGTCAGGGCTGGTCTTGAAGGAGGATGGAACATGAGTTTTGAGGCTGGTAAGTAGTGGCTTGTCACCATCCAATGAACAGTAGTTCATGCATATAGCAGCTATGGCTTTGATAGCTATGCCAAGTGTAATGGTCCTTATGGGATTGTTCAGCTATTGCATCCTCGTGGATTTGTTTTAAGGTAGCTGAACTCTTTTTACTTCATACCTCTCAACGAGTCATTTGGATGTACAGTGGGTTCAGGGACTGTGTGTGGTAGTCAGCCTTTTATGCATCTCATTTCTTACCAATGCCAATCACTGGCTGGAAGATTTTTTTTTTCCAGATCCATTTGGACAAACAGGGCAACCTCAGCCTAACAAATGGCTGAAGGCCCCCCTTTTGGTGTGAGGGGAGCCAAGAATGAGGAGCCAGCTGTTCTCTTGGTATTTCTTCTCCTCTACATACAACATGTCTAGGAGGAGAGTCTTGCCTGGGAGTGCCAGCTGCATCCACCACAGTGTGTGTGGGGACAACTTTGCTGGAAATGTCTCCATCCCTCCAGTGGCCAAACACCTGGGAAAACCAGTGTGCTTGTGACTTCTCATTCATTGATCAGAAAGTGGCTTCAGTTCCAGGTTTAGAGACTTGGAGATCATGCTGGACAAAGGCAGATTTAACTCAGGGCATGGTAGCATTTGCAGATCTCATCTAGGGAAGCCAAGAAAATGAGTTGGGGCCGGGGGCTCTGGCATAGAGGACGTTCATCTTCTGTGAGCAGTAGTGAACACAGATAATGATGCAAACCTTAAAAATGCAAATCTTTGGGCTATAAATTTACTACTCTACCCAAGGCAGTTGTTAGTTTTCCATATTTTATTTATGATTCATTACAATCTGTGTTTTTATAGATCTTCTACTCTAAGTTTTATATTTAATTGAATGAGAGTCCTGATATCTTTCTCCATGTGTTTATGCAGTTTTCATTAACTACTGTGCAATCTAAGAAAGATCTTTGTTAACCAAAAATAAGGAATGTTTGTTAATGTTTAATGGAAACAATAACAATAAAATTACACAATGATAATTAAAACCACCCCGACCGTAAAAGCTCCTGCTTAATGAATCATATTAAGGGAGGGTTCAAGCATGTATTTATGATCTGGGTTGTGATTTATGGGGTAACTCCTGCCCTCGTATGTCTGCATGAGGCTTTCACTGATTTCCATGGGGGCAGCACGTGCAGTGGAAGAAGGCAAATTTTGGATGTGTGCTGATTCAGTGCTGCCAGAAAAGAACATTATTTTACCATGACACAGAATATGCAGAACTAAAATGTAACCCTTCCTCCCTCACCATTAAAAATAGGGAGAATATGAAGCATGATGTTGCTGTGTGCCCTGGCGCTGTCCTGGTAAATGGCTGTTGGGAGCCTTTCCAATGGATGTCCCAAACTCCCAGCAGTGATTTATCACTAATTGTCATGATGGACCTAGAGCTGCAAAGGGTTTTCAGGGGAAACAACAACTGGCGTAGGCAAAAACACTGTCCGGAGCAGTTTGCAGGACCAGCACAGCATTGCATGTTCAAGAATTGGGTTCTTTTTTATGCTGAGATTTCTTTATGCCGTGCTGAGAGCTGAAGAGGCTTGCAGAGTGTGCAGCCCTCGAGTGCTCTCCTTCTGAGGCTGATTGACTTTTTCTGCATGGTGTAAACGGGCCTTAGGGCAAATGAGAATCAAACCCCAAATCTTTCTGATTTGCTTGGAGAAGTCTAGACAAACAAGGGAGTATTCATTGAACTAATAAGACATTATGATGTTAATGATTTTTAATTAGTCAGATACAGATTTTTTTTTTTATCTGAATACTTTTAGGGCCCAAGTGGATAAATGCGCAAACAACATCACCAGGCACAGAGGTATTTACACAAAAAGAAAGATGCCTGATCTCCATCTATTCCACAGTGAGTAGAACTGCAAACTTATTTAACCAAGCCCCGATGTCTGCACGATAGAGCTGCAAACTTGCACTGTGGGGAGAATTTAACTTTCAAAGTCGGCAAGCAGTGACTGATGTGCTGCACAGAACAGGCGCCGTGTCTGTTTTAAGATTTCTTGTCTCTCTGCCTGGCTGCTGAGCTCCCTCCTTTCTTCCCTCTGTCCGCTCCAGGAACCACTTTGTCCTGGCTGTGTCCCCACCTCTCCTGGATGAAGTGTTTTGCAGAGCAAGCCCTGGACCAGAGCCTGAGTGCAAAGGGTGGGGGAGGATTCAGCCCACGCTGCTCGCGCTTGTTTGGATCAGCTGCCAAAGCAACTCTAGAGGCTTATTTTTTAAAAAATGGAGCCCCCTAATGTCTATTTAAACTAGCAAAAATATGTATCCCCTTCAGCCTTCCAGCCTAAGCCCTGGCTCTGCAGAAAGATGCTCCTGGCTTTTTCAATTAACAAATATGGAACAAGAGCCCTCCTTTACCAGCACAATGCAGGCTACTACTATTATCCCTGGCTTCCCAATTATCTCTGAGAATTTTTCACTTAATGAAGTTTCTCTCCCTCCCCTTCCCAGCTCCCCAGACTAAGGGAAGCTTGCTGAACCAATTTAACAAAATGTTAGGAAGAATAAAATGTAACTGCGTTTTTCTTCCTCTCACCCTTTAGTTGGCAGCTCCCTGCTCTGTTCTCAGCTGTGTCCTTCACAGCAGCACAGATCAGAGCATGGAAATGCATATTTTGTGGGTGCCAAGAGATGTGAATCATGAAAATAGAGACAATTCCTTCCCCTTGATCACAGTTTGCCCACTTTTTCATTGAAAGGGAGCCTTTAAATAAAACTCTCACATCCGAACACCTTGAAAATTGGGACTGGGATCTAGGTTTTGATTGTAATTCTGCCATTGCCTATGACAGTAATAGGTCAAGTCAGGCTTCGAAGGTGAGCCATTAACTGGTGCTGCCCTGTCAAAAACCCATAGTAAATAAGGCCAGGACTGCAGTGTCTCCAGCCTTGCAACATAGCCTGGTCTTCATTTTCCTCCCCTGCGTCGTTCCTCTTTTCTGCATTTTCCATCCTTCTGTGGTCATCCCTTTATCTTGCCTTCTTTTTCACCTGTAACAGGGTCTCTAACAGTGCTTAAATATTTTTCCTTTACAGGTTGCCCCACTGTAATAGCATCTACCTATGCCTTAAACAGCATTCCTATAGTTAAGAGCATAGAAGAAAGAGAAGTCTGCTTAGGTATTTTTTAAAAATATGCCACATTGCTGCTGTTAATCTTTATGTTGGGAACACAGTATTTCTTATTTAGCACATCTTTCATGAAGAGAGCCAAAGGACTCCATTGTCTTAACATGCTTTCCTCATTGATAATCTTGGCAAGGATTTGAGCCTTTAAGAGCACCTGTCACAATGCAACCTTTTCTGGTTTTAAACAAAGGCTTAGTTGCCCCCGGGGTCCAATGGTTGTGACTTCTTCATGAGCTAGCCCTATGGAGGGATGCTGTGCAGTCTGGACTGAGAAGAGCATAGTGTAGCCTGAACTGCCAGACCTGTGTGATACCATGAAACTGGGATGGGAATTTCCTGAAATTTCTGTGGGGAAAACCAACATTGGGTTAGGACTGGTGGGAATCAGTTGGCAGACCTGGTTGTCATTGAACATCTGGGTTTCTGCCTGAAGATTTTTCACAAGAAATGTCTTCTTCCCCATGAAAATACTGAGTTTTTCCCCTATGAAACCAGGTGTGCCACCCTCTCAGTTTCCATTTGTGAATCTCCTTGTGTGCTTGTTCTCTCTATGGTCCATGTTCTGGGCACAGATCCTGTCCCCATTTCCTTCCCACTGCAGCACTGACACTGTCATACACTGATCTGAGCCTGGAGTCTGGAAAACAGAAAGTGGGGCAAAGCGTAGGGGTATGAGTTCTGATTAACTCCTGTCAGGACTGCTAACTTTGGGGTTATTCTGGCAGACAGAAAATCTCTTTCAGGAGAGAACAAATAGAAAATTGCACTAATAAAGGTACAGCTGGGTGGCAGCTCTTCCCCTCCTGTCCCGGGGGAAATGCTGATATCTTTCAAATCAACAAGCCACACAGAGATTTCTCTGAGAGCAGTCTGACTTTACCTGAGCATTAACATGGGCTGCAGGAGAGCAAAATAGAGAGGCTGAGTCCCCAGCTGGCCTTGTCAAAGTGTAAGGGACCTATTCCAGCCTGAGTGCATTTCTATTGCAGTTTAATCCAAACTCAGACCACGTGCAGACACTGCCTGTTGGCACCTTGGTCGTGCAGATGCCTTTTGGAAAGCCATTCTGGGAAGCTGGCAACCAAAGCAAGCACAAGTGATCCAGCACCTGGGATACCTGTGACAGGGTCCTGACACTATTCCCAAGCTGAGGGGCATAGACACTGTTAGAGGAAGACCAGGCTTCCAGGCTTGACATTTACTTGTTTTGGTTTGGGTTTTGTGGAGTGTGGCATGGAAATTGCACTGGGAGATGAATGCTGGAAGTAAAGTAAGGGGAAGGGAGCTGCTGGCTGCCAACTGAGCCTTCCCCCAAAAGCACTGGTACCCAGAGACAGCTGCCAACTCTGGAAGCCTCTGGGAGTGATCTGGGCTACCAGAACCAGTGAGGGACTCTAGGGGAAAAACATACCGGAAGAAGAAGGAGGAGAAAGCACCAGAAAAAGCAATCCATGACAAGCACACGTGCTCCTTGAACAGCCCAGGAGCTCAGTGCTGTGCTGCTACTTGGCAGAGAAGAGGCAGGGAAATCAATTGGACTGGAGCCAGCAGTGAGTGTGAACTTTTCCAGACTAGGCACTACAATTCCGTCCATCTACTGCAAACGGTATTTTCTTCCTTTTCCTACCACCTTGTCCAGTGTGTCTCTTGATTTCAGCTCTCCCCGCTTCCTGGTTTGATGCCTTACCACGCACCTGTCCACAGGTGCCTGTGTTCAGTGGATGCTGCCACCTCTGCTTCTAGGAATGGCTATGAGATGGTCATTTGGTGGGCAGCTACCCAGCATCTCTCTTTATCCCTGCTGAAAGCCAGACTGCTCATCACATTAGCTCCCAAACATTTTACTGACAACCAGAGGCTGACTCCCACAGGAACTCTGTCTTTGGAAAGTGTTGAATACAGAGGAGAGAAGGGAGACAAAACTGGAAAATGTTGTCTCTAATTTCAGGTGGCCAATTTGAACACTTGGTTTTCCCTTGTATTTCACACTTAGTATGTGCTCTTCTGCTTCCCACCACAGGGCAGAAAGCATATTTAACCCATTATCTCACAAAGTCAGTACTCCATAAAGTGGGACTTCATCACCCAGGTTGTAGCAACCTGTACAAATATCAGGATAAAACACTTTCCCAACATTCAGTCTGAGTTCTATGGTGGTGAAGGATACAAATTAGTGTGTCAAGCCTTTTACCTTAATCCCATGACTGTGACACCTCCTTCTGTCATCCTCACTACCAATGACCATTTTGGGCACTGAAGGATGCAGCAGTCCTGATTAATTAGCAACAATCTAATTCTCTGAACAAACCCTCCTGCCATCCCCAGCACTCTCCATTTGAGCACCAGGGGATGACAGCATTTTGCCAGTGGCTTTTAAGGATTCTTTTTTCTCTTGAGAGTAGCCTTTTTTTCAAGTGCAGAAATGAACACATGTCCAGTTCTGGACCAGAAGTCTAACTTTCATGTCTTGGAAGTGCCTGTGGTTTTACTGCTGGCTCTATAAAGGGGATTCAGATAGCAGTGCCCAACGTCCCTGTTCTTCCCTGCCGGTTGCCTCTCTGCATGGTGATGGGGAAAGACATGAACTCAGTCCAGCCCACAACCACAGGGGCTGAGGAGGTCTGGCTGCCTTTCCTGCTTTCCCAGTATTGTAATTGAGAAATGAAGCATACATCAGTGTTGTAAAATAAGAGTGCAGGGGTTGATTCATGTCCCCAAGACAAGGGACACTAAATAGTTTGTACATTGGTATTTCCTGTAAAGCAGAGTAACTGTGCCTAAATAATACAGCCTTGGGTCTTCTCTGGGCCCAAAGGCCCTGTAGTCCTAAAATATGACTATGACCTCTTGCACATTTTTTTTTTAGTTTAAAGAGACTGAAGTAACAGGAGGGCTGTGTTGCAGCACACCAGAGCTGACTTTTATGGTATGAAAATTTATGGCATAGTATGTGGTACAGCTTAAAGGCTTAAGGTTGACTGGAGTAGCATCGGAGATAGATAGTGGGAACAGCAGGAGGAGCCCAGGATGCTGTATTGTTTGTCGTCTTCCTCTGGGTCAGAGTCAAGGAACAGAGGTAAAATTCATCAGTGAATGTGGTCCTGTGCCCCATGCTTCAACTCACTCCCTGGCTGTTTGTACCCAGAGGCACGGAACCCAGCTGCACAGGTCATTTCATGGCAATGCTCCCTTTTGCATCCTCAATGTGGTTCAAGTTGCTTCTTTTTCCAACTGTACTGTCAACAGCTTTTGAAAAGCAAAAGGGAGAAACCCTTCTGAAAGCAGATACAAGCTGAAGAAAAGCTGCCAACCTATATGCAGTGCTTTAGCCCTGCAAATCTTTTGGCAGTGTTCTCCACCAGCTGAGCTAATGGTGTGGCTGGTAGCTGTAGCAAACCATCCTTCATCAAGCATTTAGAGGGATGGGAGAAATGCACATTGGCAGGGTCTGAGGATGATGGTGGCCCCTTAACAGGTGGTAACTGACCTCTGTCCTCTGGGGGGACTCATCTGCTCCTTATGTTGATGTCCTTCTTCATCTAACCCATCCTGGGGCTCTCTTTGCCTCTGCTGTGTTCTAAGGCGGGGCACTTCCCATTCCTATCCAGGCAATGCCAGGAAGTGCACTGAAAAGCTGTGCCACCTTGTCAATGCCTACAGCTCCAGCATCCAACTCATGTGGTGCCTTACAGAGCCCAGTCCTGGCAGAGCAGCACTGGACTGGTGTGACTGTAGTTGCCACTTACCCTGGGCTGTGCTGAGGCAAGAATGAAGGTTACTCCTGTAGAAGGTTAGAGCAGGCCCATGTTGGGATAAAGTTGCACAGGGCTAGCAAAAAATTTCTCCTTTTTCCATGGCAGGTGCTGAGATCCCTGATCCAAGCCCTAAAAATGCTCAAAGTAGGTGCTGGCAGAATAGTTTTAGAATATCCAAACCCCAAGCAGTTTCTTCCAGCTCAATTCAAAACGCTAAGTGAATCAGGTTTTTTAATGCTTCTCTAAATATTGAGCCAGAGATGTGGAAAACATCTGTACAAGTATGTTAAAGGGAACTGTGTGAGGACTCTGATGTGTGATGCAGTGTTAGGTGCAACTATCTCCACCTGCCCTGTCTCTGCCACAGCCCCAGTCTCTGGTTTTTTAATAATCTGGCTGTCCTTGACCAACACAGTCCACTTCTTGATGAAATGTCATCTCTACCATGGAGAAAACATTTCAGAGACTCGTTGTGACACTTGGTCATTTGTGCCGTACTGAAGGATGGAAAGTGTTACACATGTGGTTTTTATTATTATGAATTGGGAGAGTTTCTGATTTCTGGTACCATGAACAATACTCACAGATGTACAAGGTCCCACATAGTTTATAACAAAGGTAAGATAGAATGTGGATAGTCTTGAACTTTCTGTTGACTATTTTTAATTCAAAACCAGATCTGTAACTGAGATTCAGCCTTTGCTTTTCAGTTATCAAAATAATAAAATTAAGACCAAAGCCAGATGAACTTAGGGAAAGTTAAGGTTCAGATCATATCAAAGACTACACCTCAGGCCCAAATTTAACATGCTGATACTTTTTCTCTTTGCTTTTAATCTATGTGACGGATTTCCTCCTCCTTTTTACAGAAAACAGGTGTGTGTTACTTTTTGACTGGCACTTCATGGCAATGTGTATCCTGGTTTATGTGTCTGATCTTTATTCCATGAAACAAAAAAAGAAAAAAAAAAGCCAACATGGCTTGCAAGTATTAAAATGGCAACACTGGATGGGATCAAGATTCAGTGCAATAGGAAGCAGATTAGACTAAGTGAACTGTTGAAAATTTATTCTTCTGGTTAATTTTATCTGTAAAATTGTCCTAAAGTCTAATATTGTCAATTCTCATTTGGCTCGGTAGGACCCTGCGTGAATCCAAATCCACCCTTTTTTGGCAGGCCTTTTTATCACCAGTGGTACAGTGACATCTAAGTGTCAAGAAGATGGGCCAGTCGGAGCATAGAAAATTGATTTGAGCAGCACCATCCCCCCTTGGCTGGCTGAAGATAAACAGTTCAGCTAATACGCTGCTCCCGACCTCTTTGGGGCTCTATTTGAATATGATCTAATGCAGCAGCTGCTTCACTGGAAGTGCTGAAGGTAAAGTAGTCCCTGAGAAGTTTTGCTTTTCTCTTGCATTTTTAAAAGTGGGGGCAAACAAGTTAAAGAAAAGACTTGCATGTGAAGGCCTTACACATGAATGGCTTGTGCCGTTTGCTGCTTAGTGATTTTTTTTTAAATATTGAAAGTAAGAAAAGATAGTCTATGTCAGACACAGAGGTACAAAAGCACAATGAAGTTATCATTTTAGCTCTTTTTCTTGCCCAAACCTTGCTTTCCAAACTATCTGAATAATTAATATGCTTGAGACATTGTTTCAGAAACAATTTGCACGGATGCTGATGGCTGCTCCGAGGGGCATGAAGGCAGCCCTGCTTCCTGCAGGAAGGAGTGGGAGCTCCCACCTGCTTCAGGCCCTTGCCTGGTTTTGGATGAGGAAGAGATGGAACATAGAGAGAGGCAGGAAATATGTAAAAGGCAGAGCCTGCCTCTTGTCTCTTCTTTTCTTCCCAATTTGAGATCAGGAGATTCAAGCACTCCTGCCATTTATTCTTCTTCCCATCTGCTCCCAGGTCTGCTGTGCGCTATGCTTTAAGTGCTGTCATCCCTGCAGAACCCAAGTGCCTTCCAGTAGGGCATTACGCAAAGTGACTAACATCTGTCACATGTGGCTCATTCTTTCCCTCAATCAGCCTCAATCAGTTTTTCTGCAGGCAGCACTTCCTATCTGCAAATAACAGTCATCACGGACGCTGACAGGGTGGTTGCTTTCTCCTCTGCTACTCCTTTTCTAGCTTTATTCTCATTTTCTCCCAATGCTTTTTATTCCCTTTTGTTTTCTTCATTCTCCCCACCCTCACTACCATTATATTTGTCTTTTAGCTCCATGTCCCCAAGAAATCTTCTCTCTTTCCGTATCCTATTTTGATCCCTTTCATCATTCTTTCCTTTCCCCCCATGACCATCTGCCTCTTCCCCTCTTCCCACCAACCTTTTATGCCCCATCTTCCCCATGTCCTGCACTAGAACAAGCTGGCCCCTTCCTCTACCCCAGGTTGTGTTGTGCTGGTAGACAAATCTCTCCACCTGCCAGGTTCCACCAGCACCTGGGAGTTATTTCTTCAGTCAGTGCCCTTCATATGCTGGTTCAAAAATAAAGGCATATAGAAGCAAAGGCAGCCAGGGGTGGCCACGCACCCGAGGTTCTACCCAGCATCTCAGGAACAGACCATAATTAGGAAGTAGAAGGCTGTGTGCATGCCTATTCTACTTTTACCAAGCTGGTTACTTTTCACAAGGCTCCTTGCTTTTACCTTCTGTAAAACTGGGACAGTGCTACAGGCTGCTTGTGTTCAGTGTTTGAGGGTAGGAAGAAATGTCAAGGGCAGAGCGCAGATCACAGAATCACAGAGTCATTGAATGACTTGGGTTGGAAGGGACCTTAAAGATCATCTAGTTCCACCCTGCATGCCATGGGCAGTGACACCTTTCACCAGATCAGATTGTTCAGCTCTCCATCCAACATGGCCTTGGTGCCAAACTCTTCTCTAATGGTGACCACTGCAGGCAGCCAAGTCGACCTAACTCAGACTTAAATTTGACCTCCCATTCCAACCTAAGTAAATGCCTCACTCACTTTCTCTGCCTTTGAGAGAGGAAAAAATGCCTGAATTAAACACTGGAGTGGAAGTGGCCTCCCCAGTCATCATGTTCATTCCCTTGCTGTGGGCAGACGAGGTGCCACATAATCCCTTTCACAAACATATTGAGTTGGATGTTAAAAATGGAGTTATTATCCCTCCTCCATCAAAACAGCTGATGCTTCAGAATTTAGATGTGTGAGAAAGGAGCACAAGATGCTTTCTTTGTCAACTGAAATCTCAGCAATAAGGGAGAAAATTTATCAGAAGACTCCAGTATTTTACTGTAACTGAGCAGTCTGAAAAGTTTGAATTTGAAATGCAGGTAATTTTCTTTATTAAGAAATAGGCATATAGGTATAGGGAAATTACTGATTTGAGGATAATCTGTACAGTTTTTCTACAATATTATCTTAGATGGACCAATACCAAGAGAGAGCCTATTTACTGGCAGATGCTTTAACCAGAGCATCACCTGCACAGCTCTCTCATTTAGCACAGACATTTGGTCCCACACCTGCTCAGCTCCAATCTATTACACAACATCTTCTCACTGGCTGCCTTTTTTTTTTGCAGACTGAAGTTTGTTCACTTGTGCTGACTTTAACCAATGGTCAGCCAAGAGGAGACAATTTTAGAAAATCAGAACATTTTGTGATTACAAAATTTTAAATGTTGTCTTGCTTCCAAACTTGCTTGTATCTCCTTCCCTCTGAAGGAGTTGCCTAAAAGCCCTGCTTGCTGGGCTGAACCTGAAGGACATATCTTTCCTTTGCCTCACCTTCAGGTTTTGAGTGGTGAATCAGTGAAAACCAAAATGTTCCTACAGCTCTAATCTTTGCTTCCAAGCAGTAATATGCTGAAATGCTGAAGCCTGACTCATGCTGTAGCTCTGCACTCTGCTCCCACAATCAGTGTGAGTGACTGTATGTTATTTCCCACCCTATCTCTTGTCTGCAGTGTGGGTATGACCATCATCAGCCTGTATTTTGGGATGCTGGAACCAGGAACAGAAGCCAGGTTTGGGACTACTTATTTCTGACCCACATTTCCAATGAATTCATGCCCAGGCAATTCGCTTCTCTTTCACTTAGTGCTTATGAAAACATGACACAGATCACTCCCCGCTAGGATACAGTAGTGTCCTCAAGCCAGCTGGAGAGGGTGGAAACCAGTTCCCAGCCAGCCAGTTGAGGAATGCAGCCCTGAGCTCCACCACACACAGGGGCTGCCTGCCCTTGGGGGATGCCCAGAGGCAATGAGGGGCTTGGAGGTGCCTCTGTTCAGCCACCAGCACCTTTCCCTTCTTTCCTGGTCAGTTCTGGGCAGCTGGCCTCCCTTCCGGGCTCATTTCTTGCAAGCCCTGGGCCAGCTGGTGGCGAGCAGGGATCAGCAGCAAAGCAGCGTACTGCCTCTGTGTTTTGTCACCAGATTCCTGGCGTCTTGTCAGCTCGGCCACTGGGAAGCACACAGATGGCAGGGAGGAACAGAGCATCCTCTGAGAACTAAGGCTTCTTTTGGGCAGGTACCACTCCTGGCACTGCCCTAAGCCAGGCTTGCTTGGGGACACACTAAAAGGCAGTGGGAAAGGTGTGATTGCCTCTTGCTTTTCCCTTGCCTGGTGAGGCTGCGCTGCTGTGAAATTAAGGGTGTCGCCTCAGTTGGTGCAGATACCATCTCGATGGAGAGACTCCTTCCTGATGTGCAGGGAACTTGCCTTATTAGAGAGATAAGATTTGTATTTGTTGTCACTTTGTCATCTTAACAGGGGTGCTGGGGGTGGCTGGAGGGGTGGGAGCTGGCTGCTCTGCTCTTGGAGATGGTGTCACTCCTCCCATGGGTATTTAGGCTAGATCTGAAAGGTGCAAGTGAAGTGCTGCCCCTCATGCTCTCCCTTCACCCATATCCTAGGAAATCCTTATTAATACAAAGAAAACAAGGGATTCAAAGCTGAAAGTCAGCTCTTCTCTGCCTTTCCCAAAAAGCTGGGAGTCAGGATTGTTACATGCTGATCCTTCTCACACCACTTGTGTAAGATGGTGTAAATCATCTGCTTTTAACAGAGTTAGACCACCACAGAGCAGGGACCAGGGAGGGGAGAACTGAGCTTAGCACACTGAATTACGCTGCCGGCACCACATTCTCAGCATGACAGGCAAAGGGACTTGCTCTTATGCCTGGCTTCCCTCCTCGGCAGAAGAAAGGAGTGTCAGGAAAGGAAATCAGGGTTAATCCAGGCAGCCGGCTCAATAGCTGGCACGGGTATGCGTCTGTCCTTTGTACTGTCAGCTTGCAGCAATATCACACTCATGCAGAGGGTGTTGCTCTGGGGCATCGGTGTAGAAAGAGCCAATCAAACCCTATTTATCAGCTTTGCCTTCTCAAAGGCCGAGCTGACGCAGCACTGGATTTTTATTTTACCGATTTAACACTACGATTTATGGGTCATATCCAACTGCACATTGCAGGGTACCATCCAAATAAGTATTTATCATGTTGGAAGGGGCCCTGAAGGCAAGCAGTGTGCTTAGCACCATGTAGCTCCTCGTCCTTAAGTCAGCTGCACACAGGCAGCCTGACTTTCACAAGAAGAGCTCACCCCTCAATTCTGTATTGCTACGGATGGACTGATGAGCAGTCTTTGCCAGGGACACGTATCAATCAATTCAGCTGCCCTCCCTGTGAGCACCATGCCTTGAGATACTCAGGGGTTCACTGGGAGCCTTAAGCCAACTGCAGACCTGTTCCTGCCCTGCACTGGGCACCCCACATCCGTGGTAGTGATAGAAACTCTCCACAGAGGAAGTGCTGGTTGATGCTGCTCAAAAATGAGTGGTGTTTCCTGGGCTGTCCAGGGACTGTGGCTTGTGCACAAGCCATTGCTTTCCCCAAACTGTGCTCCAAAGAAGCACTTAACCACCTTTAGTCGGTGAGTCAGGGAGCTGTTCCCAGAGGAGGCTGGGACCGGGGCAAAAAAGGCTTGGGAAAAGCCAATAGAAATGGTGTGTGGGGTGTTTGATGTCCAATACATACGCTGCTGATGTGTTCCTTCAGTTATTCTTTGTTACCTGCTGTGCATCCCAGCCTTCTCACTGCCAACTGATGACACCTGCCTTGGACATTTGGCAGGCAAAAGATGAAAATTTTCTTACTGCTTTTGATATATCCCTGTAATAGGATTCAGTGGAGCCTTTGCTGGAAAAGAACTGGTGGTTCATACTTCTGCTCTTTCCTTTGTTTGCACTTCTTTATCAGCATTAGAATAAAAGCTAAATTTCTCTTCCTCTCCTTATGCTCCTTGTACAACTTTGAGTTGCTGCATTTTTCCCACATGCAGGTCATAATGGAAAGTGGAAACCTCTGTACTTATGTCACAGTGAAGAAAATAGGAGCATGAGAAATTCCTGTCTTAAAATTAAAATAGCCCTCTTCCTTCAGACCTTTAAGAAACTCCCTCTCCAGCTTTCCATGCTTATTTCTTTCTTTCTGCTCTGTTATCTACAGACCTAGACCAGGATGGCAGGAAGAGGGATCTTGTATATTGTCTTATTTCTTTGTGCAGATAAGCATTTATTTCTTTTATTCCACATATTTATTTTTTTAATACTCCCTAAAGCTCTCTATTCTCCCACTAATAAGAAATTCAACATCAGATTTTTGCTTTACAGCCTTTGCTTACATCTCTCATCCTCTCTGACTTCAACAATATGACTCAATTGTAACATAGGAGGGATTCGATCTGAACCAGGGGAAACCAGATATGATACCAAGATGTGCCTTCCCAGTGGCTGGATCTGCTTCTTCGGTGGCAATCAGGATGCTCCAAAGGCGTCTTCGGTTTCGCCCCTCAGTCAGAGCCCAAGGAAAGGGCAGAAGCGGTTCATTAAAAACCCACCGCCATGTGCTGGCGTGCGAGCCAGAATGAATGTCACCGTTTTCATTACCGAAAAAGAGAGACCAAAGAGAAAATGTGACAAAGTACATCTCGCCTGGCTGTTGATCTTTAAGCAACAGTGTGATTAGCAGCGTCTTTCCTTTACATTTCAAAGCGCCGGAGCACAATGGCAGGGAGATAAACATCCAGAGGTGCTGCCGTGCTGAAAGGCGTCTTTCTGACAGCGCATTACAGCTTCTACCTCCCTCACCTGAAAGAACACGAGGTTTTAGTCAACGATGAAAGAGAAAAAGCCACACTTTATCTACAATAAACAGTGGCTTATTTGTATTTGTTTTCCCCCCAGTGAGTTCCATTTTTGAAACGGCGCTCCCCCACCATCCTCCTGCAGCCGGGAGACCGAAGCCGCTTTCCCACGGATTTACAGGGCCCGACTCCTTCTCAGAGGGAGCTGTAGCTGCTGGGAAAAACAAAACATCCCCGACTCCTCTCTTCGCCTGTGCCGGGGACTTCGCCTTTCTCCCTTCCGCCACTCAGGAGAAGTCCGAACATGCTTCCGCAAGGCAACCAAAAGCCAGCACCTTCATGCTTCCTAGTCAAGAAAACGCAGCCCAGCTCCCTTAGTCAAGAGTTATTGGCAGTGACAGCTGCATCAGCTTAGACCGGATTAAAAAAAAAGGAAGGGGGGGGAGCAAAAAAGAGAAACCCTCTCCTTGCTTCTTAAATTACTCGCAAAGTCACCTTTTTAATGCTAACACACACAAAACGCGCTCAGCCACTGATTTCAGCAGACCATATGCTACCACTGCTGCCGGCCAGGTCCTAAGGGATGAATTTTTTTCCCCTTCAGCAAGCCTCCAGAAATGTCATAGAAATTTATATGCTTATTCACAGAGCCGATAAAGCAGAAAACCGGTGTTTCAGCTATTTTTGTTTTGCTTTGCAGATGGACAGTAAAAGACATAAATCTCTTTCCCAACGCTCTTACGCCCTGCCAGGCTCCCTCTTTCGTGCAGAGCCACCAGACCTACAGGACTTGCCTGTGGTCCATAAGCCAGCCCTCCTCTTCACTTAGAGAGGAGTAGAAAGGTGAAGCACCGGGAATCTCCCACGACATCGCCGGTGCCACCTCTGCTGAGGCACAGTTTTCTGTGAGGCTCCAAGGCAGGACAGCTTTTTT